>JAVIWB010005841.1:0-82838 GCA_031893035.1 Dermolepida albohirtum
GTAAACTGTCTATTAGATCTATTTTATAATATTAGGAAAATGTAATAACTACTGTCTATTTGGTAATATTTTAAATTAATGTCCAGATTAAATAAACTTTCAAACGCATATGGTTTATCCACCTGGTTTGATGGAATTTTGTTTTTTCCGTTTGGTTAAAGGAAAATTGTATTTCTCTTGTATATTAATTAAAACAACACTGATAACCTTCCAGTGAATTTATTTCGTTAATATACAATAGATACACCATGAGTATTACACTAACTTGCAACTTGAATGTGTATGCAGAATTAAACTTCGTTTTTAATATTATCTGAAGGAACTTTAGCATATAATAAAACTTAAGAGCATTTAGAATTATAAGTAAGGCCCTCAAAGCAGTTTCCTAAATTATGATATACAACTTATTTCGGATATGATACAAGTATTTTAACACATAGTGGTATAGTGATACAGTAATTAGTCCGATTATTATCAGCAAGTTGAAGGGCACTGTGCTATCGTGGTATTATTATGCGCCATTAAGTTACGATGAGCTCAAGGCTAATGTTATTGAAAATGTTTGATTGTGCGGAAAATTGAATTTCATTAATGCAGAGGATTGATAACAGAAAATGGAAGAGAAATGAACCATTTGTAAATTTCTGTCAGAATAAAATAGTTTTAGGAAATAAACTAGGATCGTCTCAAAGTGGTCTTAAATTATGTCATCGATGGATTTTATAATGGTATCTCACAGGCGCAGGCAAGAATGCCAAGGTTGCATCATTGTTAGAACTGTTGGATGTCGTTAATGAATGAGCAATAGTATATGAGGTTAAGTAGTGTTGTTCAATCATCTATGATACGTCTTAAGGAGGAGCAGTATGCATCTATATGCTGACTATTTTATGACTACATGCACCTAAAATTAATATTTATAACCCGGAAGAACTAAAGCGCCATTCTGACAACTATACTTAACACTGTGATAAAATTATTGAATATAAAAGCGAAAAGAATTACATTACAAGATTTCCAATGCAAAGTCTCAGCTTTTATGAATTTGACAATAAAAGAATTTTAGAAATAATTATACACCAGATAAAACCAGAGTCGTTCGCAGGGTGAAGCTGTCAGCTCCCTATACCGGGACGGTCGTGTCAGTCAGTAAATGGAAAGTAGAGCGCGCCACCTTGTTGAGAAAGAAGCTACGTCCTGTATATAAGTATGTGGGGGCGAATAACAGGGAATCGCATACTCCTCCTGATTATAAGACACCTTGTATATGGCAATATCTCGATCACGAAATAAAATAAAAATAACTAGGTGTATGTAATTCCACTTCCACTTTAAGGATTTCGGTCTTAACGAAAGTGTAAAGTTACAGAACTAAAGAAAATAAGAAAAGTAAGTGGCTAAGTCACTAGTTAAGATGTAAAGTTTACTAAGATACTTATCTACAAAAAAACTACAATTTAAAATATTTTTTTCGAAACTAAGTCTAGTTTCGATCACATCAACTATATTTACATATAATATTGTAAATCAACCTACTAGAATTGTATAAAACGCTAGGTTATTCTAATAAGTAATAATAAGTCGTAATAAGTAAAATAAGTAATTATAATGACGTTTCATACCAAAAGGAAAAACTTGAAATAAACCAAGCGTATAACAAAATCATGTTTAACTTCTAAAATTAGTTAGAGTATTAACGATCGAAAATGTATGTGAATTTAATTTAAAAGAAAATCTTTCTGATTTCCTACTAAATTAACATCTAAAAATAACGTAAATTCACGGAAATTGAAACAAGAAGTGGACAACTAATACGAGTGGAAATGGCATGTTATTACAAAGAACTCCATGGCTATGTTGATATACCCTTATTAAATTTGTGGATATTCAGTGGTATTCTGTTTGCTGAAATGAGGTGATTGTCTTGGCACATACATTATCCAAGACAAAGAGATATCCACTATAAATTACAATAATACTCATAAATACCAATACGCCACTAGATAAATATATAAACTATGGAGAGTCCAAAGAATCATTTAATATCAGAGTGCTAAATCATGGCACAGACAGAGGTATAATAACAAAATTTTGTAAAAATTACTTATTTACTTACTTTTGTATAAAAATTATGCTCGAAAGAAATAAAGGAAAGAAAATACCATATGACCGAATGCTTTTACTTAATGACATTATTTTTTCAAAAATATTATAGTGGCAGTAACAAATGTTAACATTTCAAAAATGCTTACAATAAATTATGAGCGAAGGGTTGTGTTGTGTATTGAAAAGAATAAACTCATTTTCTAATTTTTTCATTGAAATCAAAGACAAGAATACAAAAAAAATACCAAAAGAAAACAAAGACATAACAAATATGTGGAGACGTAACTTTGAAGAACTGCTCTCTGGGGAGAAAGCGATACTGGAAAAAGAACAGAAACTGACAAGAACACAGAACAAGAGTATACAAATCAAATTGATGAATCGAATTATTGTGCTAATTTCCAAGCAGCAATAAAATAAAAACCAAAATAAGCGCTACCGAAATGAGATTTCTTAGGCAAATTGTGAACAAGACGAGACGAGATAAAATAAAAAACACTAATTATAGAACAGCTTAATATAGCAACAATACTTAACAAAATTGAAGAGAAACAGTTAGGTTGGTATGGACACTTGATTCGTATAAGTGACAATAAAAGAAGTAAAAGACTATATCACAGAACTGCAAAGAATTACACCATGACAACGATCACAATGCAAAAGTACGCGTTAAAGATCTCGGCATTCTAAACATACAATTGCTACACAATAAGCAGATATCTTCGTTACTCATATCTTTCCACAAGTGAACATCGCAATGGACAGAAAGAAATGGAAGGTATATGTACAAATAAAACTTAATAATAACCTTATGCCAGACGGCAGAAAATTTAGGCAAGGATTTTTTATAATTATAAAACCCCACTTATTCATATGTATGGCAAAAATGAAAATGGATTGCTTTTTGAACCTTTTTTCAGGTAATACATATACTCGTAAGTTTAACCTCCTTTTATATTTTCATTCTCACGCTTAATTTCTAACTAATTACAAATGTTAATTTATACGTATATGTACTGTGTACTAAATTTGTAACCTTTTCGTTATATAGATACGTCTTTTATATATATATATATATATATATATATATATATATATATATATATATATTCAATGACATTAGAAGTGTTACACCTAGAAGGAATAGTTTCCTGGACGTGATTTTATGGTAATGTGATAAGCTTAAGTCAAGAATGAAACGATCAGATTTCCAAGAAATTTTATTAACATTAATTTGAAAAAAAATCAATAAAGTGTTTGGCAACCCCGTAGCTGTAGACACTCCTGTACACGTCTAGGCATCGACAAAATAAGATGGTCGATGTCTGCCTGTGGCACCTCGTTCCAAGCCACTTGAACTTGGTGGATTAACTGTGCCAGAGTTTGTGGAGGATGGTTCAAATTGGTCAGTCTTTTCCCCATTATGTCCCACACATGTTCGATGGGATTTAAATCCGGTGAACGGGGTGGCCACGGCAAAACATTAACGCCAGCTTCTCGTAGAAAGTCCATAGTACGACGAGCAATATGTGGACGCGCGTTGCCTTGCTGAAAAAGGACGTATGGACGGCCATCTAGATAAGGCAATAAAGTGGTTTGTAGGACGTCATCAACATAACGCGCAGCTGTAATACTGCCCCGAATAAACAGAAGAGGTGATCAGCTTCCATATGCAATAGCCCCCCAAACCATTACTCCAACAGTCCTGTGCACATGCCTCTCAACAGCAAATCCAATATCACGTCGCTCTCCACGACGGCGTCTTACCCTCTGACGTTTGGACTGGTGCAGAGAACGGCAGCATTGGCAAGCAGAATGGCATAATGACGTATTCAGCGACGAATCGCGATTCTGCCTAGGCATGCATGATGGCCGTAGGGTAAGACGCCGTCGTGGAGAGCGACGTGATATTGGATTTGCTGTTGAGAGGCATATAGTAATGGTTTGGGGGCTATTGCATATGGAAGCCGATCACCTTTTCTGTTTATTCGGGGCATGTGACAGCTGCGCGTTATGTTGATGACGTCCTACAAACCACTTTATTGCCTTATCTAGATGGCCGTCCACACGTCCTTTTTCAGCAAGACAACGCGCGTCCACATATTGCTCGTCGTACTATGGACTTTCTACGAGAAGTTGGCGTTAATGTTTTGCCGTGGCCACCCCGTTCACCGGATTTAAATCCCATCGAACATGTGTGGGACATAATGGGAAGAAGACTGACCAATTTGAATCATCCTCCACAAACTCTGGCACAGTTAATCCACCAAGTTCAAGTTGCTTGGAACGAGGTGCCACAAGCAGACATCGACTATCTTATTTTGTCGATGCCTAGACGTGTACAGGAGTGTCTACAGCTACGGGGTCGCCAAACACATTATTGATTTTTTTTCAAATTTATGTTAATAAAATTTCTTGGAAATCTGATCGTTTCATTCTTGACTTAAGCTTATCACATTACCAAAAAATCACGTCCAGGAAACTATTCCTTCTAGGTGTAACACTTCTAATGTCATTGAGTATATATATATATTTATATATATATATATATATATATATATATATATATATATATTGTATACATATCCTGCAACCATGTGTTTGTTACAGACCAGATATAACATTAATTAAGAAGAGTACATGAACAGCATATTTGATCGATTTCATCGTACCAAGTAAAAGACATAAATAAAATAGTAGCGGAAGCAGTACCTGCAATTAAAAAAGAATATTACTAGATATTAGTCAGATGAGTCGAACTATTTTATTTAGTTCTTTATTTAATTCTAAACATTTAAACGCTTGGTCAGATCTAAGTCCTACTCAAACATGGTATAAAAACCGTAAGCAATTGCAATAGTAGTATGTAATAATACAATATTCTTATCTCTCACCCTGGGAACACAAAATTGTGTAAGATACGTTGCAATGCTGTTCGAATAAAATGTACAATATTAGCACAAGATAAAACATTTTCAATAGACATTTAGTAATATTCAGAATTTTACACATTCAAATGATTAAAACCATAATCACGATGATTATAAGCTAATTATTTCATCCACAAATTCTTTAAGAGCATTATCATATTTAAGAAGTAACGCATTTCAAGTTTATACCAACATTGCTTTTGAACGCTTATATAGTAAAGTAATGATTTCCTTCACTAAAAATCAAGGTGGTGAATTAAATCTAAAAATTGATTCTTTTTAGAATACAGAAAGAATAAATAAAATCTGTATAAAATTGAATTTATTGTTTTTCCGATAGTATTTTATTTTAAATATATTAAAAATGCTATTGGTAAATAAATTTGTGTTCTATAATTACTTGCTTTCCTGATTCTACTAATCAAGTGAGTTTAGTTTTCCTTTAATAATTTCGTAATTTTTGTAGTGTACGTTTCAAAAGAATGGCAAACTAAATATTAGTAGTATTTTATAATATTAATTAAAAGCACGCGTCATCCACTTACAAAACCACCAACAGTTAATCTATACCCTAACTTTAAAAGAAATTATTAATAGTTTATTACTTAAAAGCAGGAAAAATGTAAAGCATTTTCCGATTGAAAAATATCTGTAATTTATTACGTTATATTATTATATTATATTTATTATTATATTATATTATATATCCACTCTAAAACACAAAATACACAGCAAAATATTACTAAGTAAACTCAAATTTGTGAGAGGGGTGTTTCACCATTTATTCCGTTGTAGACCTGCTTAGTTTTAGAATATTTTAAATAGAGACCTATTCCAAGTAAATTATCGTTTTTTCTTTAAATTATTTGTAATAATTTCGTTTATTGAATTTATTACTATGCAGAAGTATATGTAAATTTTAGGCATGTATAATACAGCAGTTAAGTATTGGACAATATGAGCTTGTAATGATGACAGTTTAAGTAAAAGAAGCTTGAAGGAAAATAATATTGATTTCCACATTACAACCGATTAACCTTCTTTATAAGCAATTTTTCAAATAAAGAGTAAAGGAGATTTCAATCACTTGTTGAGTTGCGTAATTACAATTATTAAGTTTTACTAAAAAGTATGTTGTGCAATTTTTTACTTTTGGCTTAGGATTGTAATTCCTGATAACAGTGCATATAAATAATATTTCTATTTAACAATAAAATATATTATTGTTACTATTATTAACGCAAAATATTAGCGAAAATTATTGTATTAAATAATATAATATCATATTTTTAACTTATCGTATTTCAATAACTCCCAATATTTCAATAACTATTTGCATAAAAGAAAAAAAATTAATGTAAAAATAGTCTTCAAATTTTCGAATAATTCAAATGAAGCTATTACTCATTCCTAATGTTGAACAAACCTTCGGATTCGCAGTAACGTACGGCCTCGCCGGGAAGGTTAGATAAGCGCAGCAAAACAATTTAGAAATTTATTTACATTCGTGTCAGTTAACAATCCTCCTTTGCGAAGCATCTTTGAGTCACCGATAGTCTGCAATGTCGTCAAGGCTTACACGTGTTCACCCCTTATCGATTTCCGTCACTGGTTAAACGGAGGATTGTTCAATCTCACCCCTCAGATAGATAAAAGAGCGTATTCTGTAAAAAAAAACTGCGTTACTAAAAGTAAATTTTCGTTTAAGCGTGATTTATTTTAATGTTATTGCTAGTTATTTCAAGTCGTTGAGGAGCAAATGTCGCTAATATTAGTAATTCCAAGTATGTAACTTGAAGATTTATAAAAATACAGAATTTTAACAAATACAGTTATTACAAGATTTCTTTTAATACTTAATGCACGTAATTATTAATTATTAATTACACGTTCGAATTCCAAGTTTTTTCAAAATGAAGCAAATTAAAAATAAAAATTTTTCAAAAGAGAACTATTAACGATAATTAACACTTTAAAGATAAAATAATAAGGACGCTAATAATTGACACACAGTTGGAAGAAATTATCTGTAGAATTCACCCGCCTACGTTTCGGATGTTACAAGGAGATAAAATATATTAAGGAGCTTTTACTGTGTTAATAAAGCATAACTTCACAAAAAGCTATAACTAACTCGTTTGAGCGAAATAAACCTTAAAATTTGTATTTGCGAGTATTGAAACTGCGTCGGACAAGTAGAAAGAGCTGAACATGAATATCAGAGGGACACACGAAGAAAAGGAATTGGAAATTGGAAATCAGGGGTTGTAGAATATGTATATAGAAATTAACATTTACTGAACATCTAAGGAGTCAAAGTATTGGCTAGATGACATTAGAAAAACCATGGGATAGAAAAATATCAAAACTACAACCGATAAGATGACTAAACACTTCTTACTTTATTTATTTATACAATAAAACAAAGTTGTACATTAGCGGAATTCATATATATGTAGGTGTTTCAATAGAAAGTGATTTTTTTCGTCATTTCAATAAAATGAAAATGATTATACGAATATTTTGTATTTGTTTTGATACTGAGACATGGGCATTATGTATGGAAAATACGTAACATAATCTAAATGTCCATCTCGGCTATTCTTACAACAAGTCATTCATTTAGAGATATTTTCTATGAAACACACAAAAATCTGGGTTAGCGGCACAGACTTTGCTCTTAACATAATCTCACAGAAAGAAGTCTGCAAGCGTTCGATCGCATGATGTTGAAGGCCAGTGGAAAATTACACGAGCAGGACACACAGTTTGCAATAAATCACGCGTTTTTCATGTAGTATGACAGTTGAACCCATCCTGCTAAAAGCACATGTTAGTATTTATTTATATAAAAATATTAGTATGTCACGAATAACGAATGCTATTTATACAGTTAACGCAATTCCATCTGCATTTTCGAAAAGGTACGATCCGATAACACTATCTGCCCAAAGGCACACAAAACTGTAGCTTTTTCCGGATACAATTGTTTTTCCTGAATCGCATGAAAATATATTTGTCCATTCAGTATTTCTTTATTTGCCTTATTCTCTTGTTAAGCATCGAAAACCATTAAAAACTGGGTTTTGTTATTTTAAAAGCCGAAATGTAAATCTATAGATATCAATGGTACATATGTATACGAGTACTCACACGTTAAACAAACAAAGTTTTAGAAAAATAACATTTTACAAGTAATATGCATTACATAGAATACTATATATATCATCGAATTTTCTGTTCTGATATCCGCTCTCAAAATGAATTATGTAGAGTAAACACAGCTAATGCATTTAGTTAGTATCAAAGATGCAAAAGAAAAATCAGCGTTAAAATTATAAACATGTATGTCTTCTATTTTCTCCTAATCTGGTATTTTGTAAAAGTTATGATGATAAAAATTATTCTTAGTATAACAATTTAGATTAATTTAGATTTCCACCGAAATAAAATTCTCTAGTTTATTTTGGCATGCATGAGATTTGTATGATATTTGTTTTAAATTTCTATGAAATAATAATAAACAAGTAAATAAAATTAGTTTAGAAAGTAACTACTGGCAACAGTCGTTATTCGAACTAAGTCCAAATTTGATAAAAAAAAGTCGACAAACTCTTTATTTTCTATGAGGTCTAAAACGAACACAGCTAACATCAAATTGAATGCACACGAACTGCAAGCAGTGATAAAAATTTTATTTTAAAGTGAAAGATAAATAAATAAATATAAAACTTGATTTAATTTGTAGAAACTTCGCACCATTATTAATGACTGTATATTTTTGGATAATTAAGTTCAAACGTGGACAAATATGCTTTAAAGACACCCAATAGATTAGATAGTCACTCAAGTTGGTATTGTTGATAAAGCATGTTGAAAGACTTTCAAATGAAAGTGGGAGAAATTGTAGAAACTGTTTCGACTAAACGAATATCTTGCACCAAGTACAGCATAGGAAAAATCTAAGAACGCAATACTGCGGTTACCGACATTAACCAAAAATGTACATACAAAAATATTTCAAGTGTTGACAATGTTAAATCTTAAGGCCCTGATTCACATGGATTCGTAATCATGGACGAAATGAGGATCTATCACTATACACCTTAATCGGAAATTTCATCTACTGAGAAGGTTATGGGTACTGTTTTTTAGGATTCTCAAGGAATTATCCTAGTCAACAACTTAGAACTGAGTGAAACAATAACTAAAAAATTACTCTTTCATCAAAATAACACACCATACCGAAACTGGGGCAATAGCATAATTTTGTGAATTGTATAAGTTCGAAATGGTTTCCCTTCTACCCAGATTTCGCTGAGCCTAATTTTTTCTTATTCACAAACTTAAAAATTTCTTCGGAATGAGACAATTGGAAACTCGGTAGGCCAAGTGTAGAGCGCTCAGTGGATATTACATTCAAAGATTAAATATTTTGCCGTGTGTATTGTCTGTCTCTGTGACACACACAGTCGGACCAATCATACGACTGATGTGTATATGAGATCGTATCTTAGTACGACTTATTGTATTTTTAAACTCCGAAGAATGTTACAGTGCTTCGGCACTGCAGGTTCTTAATTGGTTGATACAAATAAAAAAAAAACACCAGACTGGAGGTAATGATATAGCGTTTATTATACAGGTTACAATCTAGCATAACAAACCGTTGTGAATGAATTTACATTTAACATTTTAAAGATACAATAAACAAAAAAAAAACAAATGAAGATACAACAATGTCTTAACGTTAATGTCTCTCTTTAATAACTAAATATCTGTAGCTTGTTAATTTTGTGTACTTACGATTATTACAATTTAGTTCTATTGCTGATACAAATTTCACGTATAATTTACGAAGGAAAAGAAATAATATGGTTTTCTCTGACCTGTTCTCGGCCTGCGTGTGAGTGTCGTTACCGGGCTTCAGGATCTCAGGAAGGCGAGCGAACTCCTAGGAGCAACCAAGCTCACGGCGATCCCACACAGCAAATACAGTAATCGACGAAGACACACAAGCAAAAAAAAACCCTATAGATCACAATACAATAGTACGAGTACGTTAAGGAAGCCAGAGACATACCTATAGGTGTTGGTCAGGGTTTTAACTTGAACCCGCTTGGGATGATAGACGTCGTTTTTAATTAATTACGAGTTTGGTTCGTATAACACGATGTTCTATACGTGCTTAAATCCCTTCAACGAAGGAGCACTAATCTGATAGTGTGTTCGTGACCGTCTTCCCCAACGTCTGGTTCGTCTCTGCTTCTCTCATCGGGGCGCGGATAGATACGAAGGGAAAGGGGGGAGAACTAGCAGGTAGCTGTGTCAACAAAAGAATCACCTTATGCGATTCACAATATGCAAAAATGACCCTTAATTATAATTGAACGAACACAGAATATACGCAAGTTAAATTGTATGAAAACGAGTAGAAATGAAATACTAATACGCAGTTGAACATATATGATTTTTAACAATAATACAGACGTTATACAGAGTTTTCGCAAATGAAACAAATAATTTAGAAGAAGTGATTTAAACTGTAACAAGAAGACGACAAAAAGTTCATTGAAACATAAGGACACCAAGAGTTCTAGTCAGTACTGTTCTTTAGCAGCACACAAAGCAAAAGTCCGAGAGAAAGGAAGAAGAGAATAAATGAAATAAGAAACAATAAAAAGGAGTTAAAAACTAAAAAGGAGAAGTTGCACAAATTCGGAATGTTTATTATAAAAAGCAATTCAACTCAACAATAAATAGTGAGAAGTATTTGACGAAAATGCAAACATAAATATAGAAGAATAAAATATAAAAGCAGCAGAACTCGATGACACGATAAATAAACTAAAAATATGCAAGGCAGGAGGATGAGATGAGATGGAGCCATAAATGATAACATGGTTAAGAGAAAAAGGGAATAGGTGTTAAAGCTAGTCCTAGAAATTTGGAGAACAAAGAGCATACCTCACGATTGAGAAAAGAACATTATGTTCCCGATACACAAAAAAAGGAGTGAAGCAGTTTGTATCAAGCTTATCAGAGATTTAGATGTCCTCTTTGATTCAGTTTTGAAATTTTCTTCCCAAACTGATGACCTAATTTCCAATGCCATACCATGTGCGATTTTACGTGAGATGTCACAAATGATATTGCCACCACTGCCTTACATTAAAGTTTGATGAGATTTGCTCTTAAATATTCCTGTACTATTTAGAAACCACATATCCAATTTTACTCTTAGAGAATAGACAAAATTCAGCGAAAATTCGTCAATTACCTTGTGTTTCAATGAAATATTGACAAATCTCTCTAGATATACTTTGAATGTTTGCAACTGAATTTTCAATCATTGCAAGACGTAAAGTTGATTTGCTAAAGTTTGAATTAAATGCCCTAATAACATGATAGACTGCTCATCTCTTCTTTTATTGTTTAAAATCTCGTAATAAAAATATTAGCACTGCCTTTCCATTGCACAGTTTATGGTTATAATGTGCCTATAAATCGAATATCTAAAGAATTAAACTCTCTACCAAGTGACCATAGCGCATTCAATACCACTTACAACGAAATTACTACATTTAGAGCATATTCTGCATAAATTAATTTATAATATGCTACTATTTAATTGAGCTAAGGCTAATTATGTGTTTTCTGGGTTTATTTAATTTAATAATATTTTATTTATGTGGATACATGTATATGCTTTTGTGATTTATATTTGTATTTATTATTATACGAGGTTTGTTCAAAAAAAAAGGTGAATTTTGATTTTTTTATGAAAAGTATTTATTTATTCATCAATATCCATTTTGTCCCCTTCAAAGTATCCCCCTCAGATATAATGCACTTATGCCAGCGCTTCTTCCAGTCCTTTCGGTATGGCAATCAGCTCGTTCTTCGATTCTGACTTTATCTCATCAATTGTGGCAAAACGCTTTGCTTTCATTGGTCTCTTCAGTTTTGGGAATAGGAAAAAGTCGCAGGGAGCCAAATCTGGTGAATAAGGTGGCTGAGGTATGATTAGGGTGATTTTTGGCCAAAAAATCACGAACAAGCATTGATGTGTGAGCTGGTGCATTATCGTGATGCAGAATCCATGATTTTCTTTTCCGCAATTCCGATCGTTTGAGCCGTATTGCTTCACGCAAACGTTGCATGACGTCCTTGTAGTATTCCTTATTAACCGTACGACCTGTTGGCAAGAACTCATGATACACCATGCCATTGTAATCGAAGAAAATAGTGAGCAAAACCTTCACATTTGATCGAACTTGGCCTGCATTTTCTCGGCCTTCTGTAAAGCGCTTGTACCACTTATAAACATTTTTCGAGACAAAGTGGACTCGCCGAATGCCACAATCAACATTTCAAGTGCCTTGAAGCACTTTATTCCATTTTTAACGCAAAATTTAATACATATTTTTTGATCCATTTTTTTCAAACGTCAAAAATCGAAGAACACACAAACGTGACCAAGCTTTTCAGTTGTCAACAACAAACTACTAATCCAAATTGGCTGATAATGCCAACATATGACTAACACATGTGTACCAATATAACAAAACAGCGCGCGAAAATTCAAAATTCACCTTTCCTTTTGAACAAGCCTCGTACATTGTAATTGTATTTGCATATCTGTAAATCGAATGATAATCCCTTCTTTGTTTTCTGTATATTTGTTAGACCATTTCGGATTTATGTTGGCCTTAAATATATTTAAAAAAATGTTTTAGAGATTTTCACTAGTTTAAATTAATATCCTATTATTGTTATTATTATTTATATGTGATCAGACTGTATCTTAAATTCTAGTAACTCTACTTATGTAAACTTAAACGGGTAAAACTAACAAATAAGGACACGAACACTAAAACTAAATTGTTATTATTGCTACTTTAAAAGATTTTCCGTCGTTGAAAAAAAAAATGTATGGAATATAAGACACTTTATGCATTCATTTTACTCGAATATAAGTTTAAATTAAAAAATATATATATTAACTACAAATTTTCATCGGCATCGAAATCTTACGCATTAATATCATTGATCTACATAGATACCCAAGAACATACATACCTAAGCTATGATTTGAAAACAAGAAATTTCAACCAAGACAAAATCTTTGTAGTTGAACAATGAAGATGTTTATCTCAACGAATATTCGGATATTTCAATCCAAAAAAATTATTCTGTACTATAACAGAAAAAGAATCATAACGTTGATTTTTAATACTAGAATACTACATTTTGATGTGAACGTATACTAATTTAATCTTGATTTCTTAGCTTCCTTTCATAGCGTCTAATGGAATTTCTTAGGTATAAGAATTACATAAATTTAGTAATCAATATACATATTTCCTTCAAGATTGTGTTAAATAATTTATTTAAATTTTTTTAAATATTTTAATCTAAACAAACTTATGTATAACAAATATTACATAATTTATTATGCATACTAATAGTAGCACGATGTATTTAAACGTTAAAACACATATGATAAAATGAGAGAAAATACGAACAAGAAAAAACGATAAACTTCTACAATTACCTCTCCTAAAACGCTTCCCACTATGTAAAAGCTATTAGGATTTGTACTATAGGGATAATTTTTAGTGTTTAAGTTGATTAAGACCTGTTGTTACAGTGTGATGGCAGGGTATTAGCGGGAACAGAGGGTGTTTGTCTACCACAGACGAGGGTGAGTTTAACGATATCAGAAAAAAGATGTATGTGTCTTTATTAGACCTACGTTCCGACAGTAAAAGTAATTTTCGAAACTGAAAAAATACTGTGACACCTTTAGGTTGTATAATTTGGTGCGGGTTGCAATCGATACGCAATTTATTATTTAGATCAGAGGGAATTACTTTACTGAAAAAGGTGGTCAAATGTGAGAAAAACACTAAAAAAACACAAGAAAACTGATTTATTTTAAAACCATCAGGTGATACTAAGTTATTTTTTATTTATTTACTAGTTTATTTTAACTGTAAAAAGATATTTAATACTGTAATACACACAATCATATATGTATTCAACTTATGTTGACAAAAATACACTACAGTGAAACCCGCTTATTGGAATACTCATATTGTCCGCCAAAATTATTCCTATATGCTGATTATTCCATTATCCGTTTTTAACTTATTTTTTCTTATTACTAGTAAGTTACGTATGTATATACATACATACTTCGTATTCTTTATATCTGCGATTTTATAACTATAAACTTGACTTCAGTATGATACTCTAAATTTTAGTTGTGATTTTCATAAAATCTATTTAAGAATTCATACAAAAGAAATAAAACACATGCTATCTGCTTCTGGGTTTCCGGGCTGGAACCGCGTCACTAGTATATCTGCCGACGTTTCGTACCCATTTGTATGGGACATCTTCAGGGCTGAACTACTGCACTGAAACTGGTGTAAGTCGATGGGGGACGTGTTTATATATGGATAATGGGTCATGGGTCAATGGAGCGTTACGGTTACGGTTGGGTCGATTAGAGATGCAGGATTGCCAAGCGTTATGTAGGGGGTAGCCATCATCGCGGTTAAGATTATTGGGGTGCTTAAAGATCTCTATAGTTTCACGGATTTTGCGACCATAGAAGTGGTTAGTGCGGGATAGGATCTTGGTTGAATTAAACTGAATATGCTGCCCGGTTTCCAGTCTATGCTCGGCAAGTGCAGAACCGGCTATGCGCAGCAACCTAGTACAACGCTCATGTTCAGAAACACGAGTGCCGACAGACCGCTTTGTTTCACCAATATATGCCCTGCCGCATGAACAAGGAATCCTGTACACACCAGCTGATTCTAAAGAAACATGGTCTTTTACGGAAAAAGGGTCAGATAATTTGGAATGGGGTTTGAAGATGGTTTTGATGTTGTTTTTGAGAAGAACCCTACTGATGCGGTCAGTAACGCCTTGTATATAGGGTAGGTGGGCTTTAGAGAGGGGGGGAGATGATGTAAGCTGTGTATTAAGTTGTGAGATTTTGGGATTAAGATGTCGATCTATGGTTCGCTGAATATTATGGTTGGAGAAGTTATTATTTATAAGAGCTTTGGTAACGTGACTTAATTCCTGGGATATAGAATGCTGGTCAGATATGTTCACAGCTCTTTGGACTAAGGAATTGATAACGCCCTGTTTCTGGGCAGGATGATGATGGGAGAGGGCATTGAGATACCGATCAGTGTGTGTGGGTTTGCGGTACACTGAATGTCCTAGTGAACCATCCAGATGACGAGTTACCAAGACGTCGAGGAAGGGAAGGGAACCTTCAGATTCAATCTCCATGGTGAAATTTATGGAATCGTGTTGTGAATTTAAGAAAACGAGGAAGTTGTTCAAGGAATCCCGACCATGGGGCCAAATAACGAAGGTGTCATCCACATATCTGAACCAACATTTTGGTTTTTGGTCACAAGAGTGAAGAATTTGTTGTTCGAATGCCTCCATAAAAATGTCAGCGACAACAGGAGAGAGAGAGACCCCATAGCTGCAGCCGATACTTGTTCATAATAATTACCACGGAACTGAAAATAGGTGGAGGTTAAACAAATATTTACCAGGTTGGCCAAATCATCAGGTTGGTTGTCAGTGGAAAGGATTTGACGGATTATTTGGATAGTGTCGGGTATAGGAACTCTGGTGAATAAAGATTCGACGTCAAAACTAACTAGTAGATCATGAGGATCTACCGTTAGGCCATTTAGTCTTTGGACAAAATGTTTGGAATTTTTAATAAAAGAATCACTATTGCCGGTGTAAGGTTTGAGGATGTTCGAGAGATATTTAGATAATTTATAAGTGGGACTGTTTATGGTACTCACTATGGGACGCAGAGGAATGCTGGGTTTGTGAATTTTTGGGAGACCGTACAGTTTTGGGGCTTTGGAGTCGCTGGGTAATAAGGTTCTGTGAGAATAGGACAGTGATCAGTACGAGCTTAAAATACAAACTCTTCTCCAGGACGGCTCATATAAACTTCTTAAGCGAGATCCCACCTCACGAATAGAACGTACCATCATATCATCTATCAAAACCTCTTCTATCCCTACCGATTCTCACAGAACCTTATTACCCAGCGACTCCAAAGCCCCAAAACTGTACGGTCTCCCAAAAATTCACAAACCCAGCATTCCTCTGCGTCCCATAGTGAGTACCATAAACAGTCCCACTTATAAATTATCTAAATATCTCGAACATCCTCAAACCTTACACCGGCAATAGTGATTCTTTTATTAAAAATTCCAAACATTTTGTCCAAAGACTAAATGGCCTAACGGTAGATCCTCATGATCTACTAGTTAGTTTTGACGTCGAATCTTTATTCACCAGAGTTCCTATACCCGACACTATCCAAATAATCCGTCAAATCCTTTCCACTGACAACCAACCTGATGATTTGGCCAACCTGGTAAATATTTGTTTAACCTCCACCTATTTTCAGTTCCGTGGTAATTATTATGAACAAGTATCGGCTGCAGCTATGGGGTCTCCTCTCTCTCCTGTTGTCGCTGACATTTTTATGGAGGCATTCGAACAACAAATTCTTCACTCTTGTGACCAAAAACCAAAATGTTGGTTCAGATATGTGGATGACACCTTCGTTATTTGGCCCCATGGTCGGGATTCCTTGAACAACTTCCTCGTTTTCTTAAATTCACAACACGATTCCATAAATTTCACCATGGAGATTGAATCTGAAGGTTCCCTTCCCTTCCTCGACGTCTTGGTAACTCGTCATCTGGATGGTTCACTAGGACATTCAGTGTACCGCAAACCCACACACACTGATCGGTATCTCAATGCCCTCTCCCATCATCATCCTGCCCAGAAACAGGGCGTTATCAATTCCTTAGTCCAAAGAGCTGTGAACATATCTGACCAGCATTCTATATCCCAGGAATTAAGTCACGTTACCAAAGCTCTTATAAATAATAACTTCTCCAACCATAATATTCAGCGAACCATAGATCGACATCTTAATCCCAAAATCTCACAACTTAATACACAGCTTACATCATCTCCCCCCTCTCTAAAGCCCACCTACCCTATATACAAGGCGTTACTGACCGCATCAGTAGGGTTCTTCTCAAAAACAACATCAAAACCATCTTCAAACCCCATTCCAAATTATCTGACCCTTTTTCCGTAAAAGACCATGTTTCTTTAGAATCAGCTGGTGTGTACAGGATTCCTTGTTCATGCGGCAGGGCATATATTGGTGAAACAAAGCGGTCTGTCGGCACTCGTGTTTCTGAACATGAGCGTTGTACTAGGTTGCTGCGCATAGCCGGTTCTGCACTTGCCGAGCATAGACTGGAAACCGGGCAGCATATTCAGTTTAATTCAACCAAGATCCTATCCCGCACTAACCACTTCTATGGTCGCAAAATCCGTGAAACTATAGAGATCTTTAAGCACCCCAATAATCTTAACCGCGATGATGGCTACCCCCTACATAACGCTTGGCAATCCTGCATCTCTAATCGACCCAACCGTAACCGTAACGCTCCATTGACCCATGACCCATTATCCATATATAAACACGTCCCCCATCGACTTACACCAGTTTCAGTGCAGTAGTTCAGCCCTGAAGATGTCCCATACAAATGGGTACGAAACGTCGGCAGATATACTAGTGACGCGGTTCCAGCCCGGAAACCCAGAAGCAGATAGCATGGACCACGACCGCGGAAGTCTACGTACCGAAATAAAACACATTTCAGCGTAATACATATTTTTTAATTGATAGTATTTTTTTATTTCAAACTCTACACATCCTTAACAAAATAATCTGTAATTTTATTTTGTTTTCTTTCTTTACACAAAATATCAGTGATTTGGTTATCTAATGCATAAGGATGTGCAAAATTACAATCAGTTTTTGATTCTAAAAAGCGACCTATAGTGTCACATGCTAATTTCACTTCTTGAGTTGATGGTGCGGTTGATGGAGTATCCTTTGAATATGTATTTTCTTCTGCTTCTTCTTCCTCCTTCTGTTCCATCACCTTGTTTGCACAATTATCACGCCAATCACTTAAAATACTGTCTTTTCTTTTAACAGTTTACTCACTTGTGTTTGAGACACACCAAATTTTTTGGCAACATCCGACTGACTGCGAGTTATTTCTTCTAGAAACTAAAATCAATGAAAGTTATTTATTTACGAACCCTTACAACTACAACAGTTATGATTGTACAAATGCTTATACGAGGATAATTTTGATGAAAGTAAGACTCATTTGCTAGCACTATCTAAAATTTTGGCCTTATTGGAAAAATATTTCTACTGGATGAAGAACTTATTGCAGCAACAGAGTAGTATTTTAGAAACTCTAGAAATATCCTTATCCCTGACGTAATGGCACTTGAACATCATTAATCTAAGTACGCTGAAGTTGGAAGGGAATATGTTTAGATCTAATAGCTCGTTTGTCTAATTTTCTGCCAAATCGCCCTCGTATTTATAAATACTACAATAAATATACATTTCCTCAGTTTCAACCTAGTTGATATGATCGATTAATTAGTTAAATAAGCTTTTATATCGACTTTTAAGTTACTGTTGAAAGCCGCAATGTCTGTGGCTTGAACATTTTTAATATTAATGAATCGATCTACTTACGATAATAAATAAAGTTAGAAAAAAAGAAAGAAATTACGGAATGTTAAATCAAATGAATGTAGCTAGTGATCCATTTTGTTTTTGCTCGAAAATTATCTTACGATGGCCTAACGATGAGATGTTCCAAAACTTTGAAATAAAATCTTCTGTGGTCGAACGCAATGCATTTCATTTGTAATATTCTTAGTATAGTAGAAACAACTTTGACATCCTACTTACGTAATTGTAGTCTTAAATTAGTAAATATTACATGAACTAAACGCATGCATGCGCGTACATTTTGTTTTAAGTTCATACTCAAAACAATACGTTTCGTCACCAGTAACGATTGTTTCAAGATAGCTGTAGTTCTTATGAGCTATTTCAATGAGGTTGTAGTGCTTAACTCAATATATGTATTTTTTGATGATTGGTCAAGTTTTATGAATTGCAAATTAAATTTACGGAAAATCAAACTCTTTGTCAAAATATTATATAATACTTAATTTGTTTTGGAATCTATACTTTATCTGCAATTAATTTCAGAGATAATTCAAGATTTTATTCAGTTCTTAAAGGCCACAGGATCGCTTTCAAAACGCTTAAACTATCAATAAACTTGATTATATAATGAGCATGCATCACCGCAAGCATTTTGATCATTCAAGCAACTCACAGCCACTCTTGACATTATACCCACGACTTATAGTGGAACGAAAATCTTGAACATCTGACAACAGTAATTAATATTGCTGCAATTGACAACAAAAAGCTACAGTATTTTTGTCTTATTGGAAAAATTATCAATTCCTTCTAAAGTAACAGAAAAGTCTTTATCAAACACCCGAGGTAGTAAAATATTTAAGCTAATTAATCAAAGATTTTGCTGACTTGCATTTTTGATACATACATATGTCGGCTAACGTTTTCAAGGAACATAGCTTATTCTTTTTCTTATGTATTTTAAAACGCTTGCACTACAATGGTGGTGATTACTAAATGTTAAAATAATACTTTTCAAAATAATTTAAATAATAATTTTAAGATGTCTTCGTAAATTATTTCTCAAATGCTCTTTCATTTTACGTCACTATGTTACTCGGTATTTACGGTGATTTCTGTGAATTTTAAAAATCTCAATTTCTTAATCGATGTATATCCTTAAACCAGAATACGAAAACTTCCCTGTTCTTTCTAGGTAATCTCTATGAAAACCTCCGTTTTATCTCGAATTACACGTTTTCGGTAGTCTCTTACGTAGATTTGAAATTTCGCTTCTTCACTAATGTGATTATTCCAATCATTTTTAGTATACGAACGTGTATATTTTAATCAAGTACGACGATATTGCTTTGAAGAATCAGTCAATAAAGATATCTCTTTTTCCCCAATGATTAAAATAAATTCAGGAAGAAGTTGTTGCGTGTACAGGAATATCTAATAAAGATTCAATATTCTCTCGAAATATTTATATTCGTTTTTTATTCCTTTCTGGTAACATATTTTAACTAAACACTGCGTCTGTTTTTCAGCAGCTATTTATGTAATTTAATAATAACATGAAAAGAGAAGTTTCTATATACAATAGTAAATTAACTATAGTTTCGCCTTGGTCATATTGTTAAACAATTTCGTATCTAATTAAAATGTTTTTCACGAGTTGTTTTTCAAAATTGCAATCTATGGAATAATTGATGCTTACTGCAATACAACAAAGCAACGAGATTTAATTTAATAACAATGACCTGTCGAATCAAAGAAAATATAATAGAAGGTATGCATAGGACCGAAGCCCTCTTGCAGCACTGTAAAGAGAATCATTTTTCCATACCTGTTTTAAGGCACAAAGAAGTGGACTGAAAGTAGATCTCAAGCAAAATAGTTCCTTAAGATTCCTTACAATCCATCGTAAATTGCCCAAATTTACAACCGATTGTTAGGGATAATAAAGGGCCTATTAACTAACAATATAAATGTGAACACTAGGATTGCTGCATTGTAAGCTCAATAAACATGTGAATAATATGTTGATTATGTCAAGCATAAGGAAAAACCCTAAAGCGAAATTTTATGTAAAAAAACTGCTTTCGAAGCTACTAGGTCTAAAGTCTAAAATCATGTTATGTTGGCTCACTTATTACCACTCGAACAATGATTTACTTAAAGGAGCAAAATAATAAATCATTAGCATATGGCTCCAAACTACAAGACATGCCAATTAAACTACCAATGCTTTCAAAATAGAGAAATAAATAAAAATATTAGGTTTTATATATTCAATTAAACATTTATTCCTTCCATTGCATTATGAAAAAAAAACAATATTTGTCCCAAGCTAGATTGTAAACTTCTGTGAACATGTTTAATAGTTTCTTCTTGACATCCGGAGTTTGAAACGCGTCTATGGTAGCGTTACTTGATCCGCCGGTATTTCATTCACCCTTGCAGGGGATAATATTTAGGATAGCCATTGATTGTTTTTCGGACGAAAAGCAAGTAAATATATTTCCGTAGCGAATTAGTATTATTACACTTTTAAAATAACTGCTTGTTCTAACATATTAAAGTTCAGAGTACGCGCCATCACAAATAATAGCCGATATTATTATATAAATGTTAAATTAAAAACAAATATTAATTCTAAAATCCTTAATGAAAAATATTCAATTTTAAGCAATCATGTCAACATTAAATTATTTATTTTATTGCTAATTACTGTCTGCAATTATTTCTGTTGTCTAAATGAATTCACAATTTAGATTGTCTTTTATTCCAGCACTGCAAAATTTTAAAACAGTTTGAAATAACAAAGAATTGTTTTTTTTCTATTCATCCTCTGTTATTCCACCTTTCTGTAGTTCATTATCTTCCCCTGTCGTAATTTTGCATCCACCTTCTGGCTAGTTTCTATTAGTTGGTATTCTTGTTCCTAGTGTTTAGATCATTTTTTTATAATCCATCTTTTCCAGATGACCGAACCATAAATAAAAAAAATAAATAAAATAGGTCGTCTAATAGCGCTTATTTTATTTTCAAAAAAAACTAGTATATTTCTTCATTTATTCCATTTATTCCCATTCCTTTTCTTTCGCTTCAAATATTCTTCTATATAGTCTTCTTTTCTGTCTCGCAGTCCTATTATTCCGGTCTTATATAATCCGATTTTTGAGAATAACTTATTAAAGTTTCTTGCTGAATAATTACCCTTAGCTAGTTTTAATCGAATTAATCGTCTACATTTTTATGAATACCTACTTTTTCATATAAGTCCTTCTGCGTATTATCAGATCTTTTGGAAAATAAATTCACTTATATACTTCTTACTAATTGTGCAAATTATTCTCTTGCTGAAACTTGGCTAGCCCTACTAATCTGAAATCTGCTGTTACGACAGTCAATTTACTTCATTTTTGTGGTAAGATAAATTAAGGCGTAGGTATTTTACATGTTCGCTTAACTTGAGAATATCTTGATGTATTAAATAGATAATTATGATAACCTAGAAAAAAAACAGTACTAAGCAATTCCAGCTATACACCCATTAAGTAGATATGAGAATCCTAGTAAATAATGTAAATAATTAATATTTATTTACGAGCCACTTGATTTATATTTTAGATTATACAAAAATTATAATAATTTCACTGAAATTTAAAATCTACGTTTAGCCGTTTAGCAAACGGCAGATAGAGGTTCAAGTCATTCTCCTGCGCATTAATTTTTAATTAATTTCTGTGATTTTAATTTACGATGGCATAGCAAAAAATAATAATTTTCATTAATTTCCCAACGTAAAGAACTTAATTATATATTTATATACTATTATTAACATCATTAATAAATACCATTAGTAATTTTAGATTATTTATTCAAGTACTTCCAATAAAATTGTTTCCCAGTCTCTCCCACATAAATATTTAGATGAATCTAAATTAGACGCGTAAATGGAACATGCACAAGAGGTAAAAATATTATCTACTAAATATTACAACAAAGAAAGAAACTGTAAAATATACATAGTCTTATCTTGTAGCAGGTCTAGATGATTATATTTATTCGAGCATACAATAAATAAAGAATAATATCAAAGCGTCTTGGATAAAGTACACATGTCATGTATTAATGTTTTAGATAAAAACTTATCGGCGATAACGCTCTTTAAAGCAGAGTTTCATTTTCAGAAGATCATCTGTCGCAAATTAATGTCAACTTAACTACATTAAATATGTATGGAATAATAACATAAATCGTGACAGAAATTTTCCGAATAATAGAAATTAATTCAAAGAAGTGAAGCAACTTGGCAGAACAATGAAATACTAAATGAAATGATTCTTAATCCCATACAAAAAATTACTGCTATCACAGTAGTAAAAAAAAAGATAAGTCACATGTATTAATTACATGTTAAGTAATAATCAGTAAGGATTCCTCTTTTTTATTGTAATACTATATTACAATTTCTCCAAAGAAGTGTGTTCCCTCCACCTCCTCTATACCTCTCCCCTTTATTAGAATATTTTAGAGACTACTGCGACTTGAATTTTAAAAATTTGGGCGATAGTGTTTTTAATCATGTCCTCTGTCCTCCTCTAGTAAGGTAATTTAAATAGAAGACCCTGTATATTATTGCGATTTTAGATTGTACACAAAATTTTAGATAGATTTTTATGAAGTTTCCCTATTCCTAAAATTAACCCTTTTCGAAATATTTAATTTTTTTCAAGAAAAAATAAGACAGTAACTAGCTTGGAACTATGTGTATTTTACAGTAAAAAAGACAGAGCAATTATATTAAGAGATGGAATTGCTAGATCTCCAAGCTTTCCACGTGTACTTTTGAAGTGGTTTAATTGCATACATAGTAGTGTAAATTTAATGCAAAGTTTAACTAACTTCAAACCATCATAATCCGGTTTTTCCAAATAGAATACACTGCATATTTTCCATATTCTGATACATAATTTTACTTTCTTTCGAACGGTATTATAATATAGTACTTACAGCTACCTCTTCCAATTTTTTAGTAGTTTTTTCAATCGATTAAAATCATTTAATTTCTTGCGAGGGTGACTGTAAAATTTTTAACAGAACTTCAAAACAAACAACTTATTTGTCTGTCACCAGTTATTTGTTGTCAGTTTAACGCTGACAGTGACCTTTTAATTGTATATTAATGATTTAAAAATGGAAAATGAAAATACATATTTACGTGTTGACATTCTAAAGTTATTATTTATTCATGGAGAATGTAACAAGATAAAAAAATAGAACTTGCAGAGTACTTAATGTCAAGTGTTCATTTACTACCGATGTCTAGAAAGAAATTTAGAAGAATATTAAGATATCAATTAGAGAATGGTTGGATTTCTTCAAGCAAAGTTTCGCCAAAGCCTATATATTCAGACGAGGGTAACGTAGTCAATGTTTTGACTTATTTTCGTGCAAATCCTAAATTCGTGCTGCAGAACAGGATTTAGGTCTTTCAAGACTTTTCATCCAAAGTATTTTAAAAAGAAATGGTCTGCATCCATTTAAGTCTAAACTTATCCTTCAACCCAAAAATGCCGAATAACGTGTACGATCTTGTGAAATGATTTTGGATAATGGACAAATGAATCTAATCATCACTTTTGGACTTATAAAAATCCGTATATCACTCGCGAGAGAAAATTTCAAAATAAATTTAGCGTTTACGTTTACTGTTTAGTTAAAGATACTCAGCACCTTGTCTACAAAAATAACTTAAATACACAAAGATGCCTATATATTTGGGAGCTATCGTTGCTGATTTTCAGGACGACCTGCCCTTAAATCAATCGAGATGTTGTTCGTACCAATTAGATAACGACCTAGCTCACTGTGGGAATACACTTGACCAACAATTGAGATGTTTGTGAACCGATGGGTGAGATGTTTAGGACCCTGTAATTGGACAGGAAGATCGTCACTAGATTTTTATGTTTGGAGTGCAATAAAACAAAAGTCTATTTCTCACCAATTGATTCAAAAGAAGATTTAATGCTTGAGTGAGGAGATGAGTTGAAGCTCTACCGGCAGAAGCTGTTATAGATTAATTTATGGCAAGGATAAAGAATTGTTCAAGGCTAGGTGGAAGTCATTATTTTGAAGTGGTGCTACACAGTTTAACAGCCATCGTCGCAAGAAATTACAAAAAGGAAACAGTAGATAACTTAAAAACAGGAAGAGATAGGTATAGGGAAAACTAATAATACCATTCGAAATAAAATAAAACTGTAAATAAAATAAAACTGTGTATCAGAATATGGAAAAATGTACAGAGTATTCTATTTGGAAAAACCGACTCGTGATGGTTTGAAGTTAACTAATCTTGGTATTAGATTTACACCATCTTATATGCAATTAAGCCACTTTGGAACTATAGGTAGACATCTAGTAACCCGATCTATTAATTCAGTTCAAAGTTTATTGTTTTCTGGATATCTCTTGTTTTATTTCTATCATTTGCCTATTTAAATAGCAATTTTGTCTATTTTTTTATAAAAGATTATTATATTCTCTTTTAGTTACGTATAAAGTACCAAATTATTTTAATTATTTTTTTACGATTCATAAACAAGATGTGATTTAGTTTCAAACCTACTAGATATTAAACTTGTTTAGATATATTTGTTAGTGATTACCTAAATACGATTGATTTTGGAGTACTACAATACAAGATCATTCAAATAGGTAGACACAATTTCGATGAACAATGTGTTGTATTTAAATTCTGTAAAGTAATTTCATTCTACGTTAGGTTTCTTAGATCATTCATAAGCTGCATTATTCACGATTCCCCACAGGAAAAAAATTGCAAGGTGTGAGATCAAGAAACCTCGGTGGGCTAGGTGTTCTTTCCCCATGTAGCCCCTTCATCGTTGACACCACTGTGCGGCGCTAGAGTGCTGTATTGGTAGTATTCGAAACTATACAGCATCCTCTTTTAAAATGTAATTGACAGAATCAAATACAGCGTATGACGCGAAATTGAAATTGAAGCAAATTGTAAGTTTAACATCATAAAAACATACTATCATTCTAATTTTTGGTCAAAATCGAGATATGATTCACTTAAGTAGATGCATCGAAATGAAGTTTTCTTATTGCAGAAGAGAACTCTGAGAATTATATTCTAAGTTATTTAGCAAGATAGTTGTAAAGATTCCTTTCAAAATTTCAAACTTCTAACTTTCTTCGATATTTATATATTAGAAGTGGTTTGTTTTGTTTTCAAACATAAATCTGAATTGTTTATTGATTAATTCAAATTATTATAGAAGATGATTACTTTTTTCCCCCCTCATCTAAAATTGCGCTCTTCCAGAAGGACGTATTTTGCAGGGTAACAATTATTTAATAACCAGTTTTATTAAATTTAAAACTTCGTTTATACATTTACTTCTTTCTATTAATTGTTGTACTGTAGATGATTTCCTTAATAGATAATTATTTTTTGGATAATTGGTATTTATTGTATAATTGGTACGGTTGTTAAGGAATTTCTCACGCTTTTTGTTGATTTCTTCTCCCAGTTTCTGATTATATATTCTACACCTGGTTTTCAAGTAAAGTATATTATTATCATAAAATATAATACAAGTTATCTTTTCTTTTTGCTATTTGGAAATGAGGTTAAGTATACGTATCAACATAGACACTAAATTTAATTTAATTTTTAATATTAGCAAAATCAGAAATAATTTCAATAAAGTCAAACCGTCATCCGAATTTCAACAAACAATTTATAAACCCTATATTTATTTTGAGTGTTAATAAATGATTTCTCATGTTTATTTAATATAGTCAGTTTGTACTTCTCATTTGTTCATTTTGTATTAATCCAATGTTGTTTAAAACTACTCAATTTCATATTATCATACTCATTATATTATAAATTAAACCGTGAATGATTGATAGTTCATATTTTTTTTAATATGTTAAGAATTTTATTTAATTCTTTCATTGTTTGATAGTTCGATATTTGGGTTCTTCTTTATTTCGTAAAATTTATTTTGTCAAGTCAATTAGTCTCTTAGTTTTCAAATGTTATTTTACATAGTTGTTATACCCTCTGATTACATCAATTTTCGAAACCACATCAAATTTTATTTACAAAATAATCAATTCAATCTAATTGTTAAATATGTAAATATAAGTGATAAGTTTCGATTTATTATAATATATACGTATGTAATGATATAGAATTATAGGCAAAAAATTTAAGAAAATATTCAAATCTTCAAACATTATGCTCTGCTCTGTTTTATGACTGTTTACTGTACAAATATCAACAGGTTTTTTACATGGCCGAAAACAATAGTTTTTATAGTACAAATGTTACATGTTTAAAGTTAATGTTCTGAAGGTGATCTTCAAAAGTAATTAATTACATGTTTGTGTAAGACGAGATAACAGGTAATAAATCCATATAAAAAATTAATAAATTTTCGGAGTTTTAAAATTTAACTCTGGTCGTTATGTCATGTATTATCATTATATTATCAAGTTTGACTGACAACCTCGATAGATATTTTTTTTTATTTCAATCAAGTTTTCCATAATTCATTTGTTAAAATTACTCATTTGCTGCATTTATGCAGTCCATGTCTCCTGCTAAGTCGACATCACAAATGCTCTTATTGAACTTGTTATGTAAAAGAGCCACTATTAGAAGTAGAATTAGAAGTAGAATTGAAGTAGAATTAGAAGTAGAACTGAAGTAGTCTGATGAAAGTCATCAATAGAATTTATAAGTCGTAAAGTTTAAAGTTATTTTTTTAAATTATTGTCCCGGGAATAAGCGCATAAATTCTTCTTATATCTGCAAATTATAGTAAGTATGTTGGATTCCACACTTTTTATTTCCATACACACTTTGAAAGTAAGCCCTTTTCTATATTACTGTCAATCTAATATATTCTACATTTTTTATCAAAATTAGAATTGAAACCATCATTTCGCTTCTTCGTAGATACATCTTTGATTTTAATTTAAGTGGCTATCGAGTTGATAAACATAAAAATAATATTAGTTTTTGAAATTTTGGAACTTAATTAACGAAATTAAAATTTTAATTTTTGTAAATTGTTAATTGATAACAAAATATATGTACTTGTATTTGCTGAATGTATTGAATAAATTATTACACAATTTTAAAAATCAAGGAAATATATAAAATGACTAAAAATGTTACTTAGAAAAAATTATCACAGAAAAATTTGTAAATCTCAGTTTATTCACATATTTAGGGGACTTTAAAAGTCCTTTTAAATTTAAAATAACAGAAATAATATAGAGGCGTGAAGATTTTAGAACAAAGAGGGAACGGTAGAAATCAACTACAATACTACAAAATCCATAAAAATTTAACGTTTTTATAATCAAATCATATTACCAAGTACTTTCTAATTATACATATATACTATTTATTATCACCACAGAAAATTGTATATAAGTTATTCAAAAGTGTTCATACAGGTGCAAGCAAGCAATGTTAGTAAAATAATTATATTAGAAGAACAAACAAGGTGCACTAACAAATTTATAAGAAAATATATTTTATTAGGTTTTCCCTATAAAGACAAAAAAATGCAAACTATAATTTCAAAATAAAAATTCTATATTGCTACATGTTGAAAATGATCTCCGACAAATAAATATTATATATAATTATTAATTTAGTGTTAGGTTTTATTATTCTAGGGTTCCTGAAATATTAATAAAATTACGAATAGCGATAAATCATTCCTAATACTACTTCTAAAAGAAGTCACATTAAAACAATTCATCAATAATATCACTGTAGAAAAAAGAATCATTGGGAATTCACAATAATTTGAACAAACATCTAAATGAAACACAATACAAGTATGACGGAAATGGATTTTGCATTTTCTAGCAAATAACTTTTCCAAATAAATTGACATTAGAAACTGTTCGATTAAATCAGCATAAAACGGTCGACGATATTGAATTTGCTTCATTGAAACTGCAACAATTCAAAGAAAGTTATTTGGATTTTAGGGCTGATAAACTTTTTTTAATTTACTAGTGATCCAAATACTGTTTACTTAAATTTTAGTGATCATTTACTATTAAGTGGTATTAGCTATGCCTAATATGTTTTAAATTTGTTTCTCAGTTATTCGTGCAGATTCCTTTTTATTTCATTTTTATGTTCTTTCAGATCGTATAATAAAAATATAATGAATAATATATTTTACATTATTTTTCTTTAGAATATTTTAGCAATTGAAAAACATTTATTTTGGCATTGATTTTCTATAGCTTATGTTTATGATGTTTTATCAATAATGTAAGTTTCGATTTCGTTTTTAGTGGAAATGTATACTTTGTTAACATGTCAGCTTTTCAAGGCAATTACTTTAATAATAGATATCCTTTATTATATAAATATTATAAAAGTGTTTTCTTTCAATAAATGATATGACGTCGTAAGCATTTCTGCCATAATGTATAGGAATAATAAATACAAAGCAATAAATTGTTTTATATTTCAATTGCAAAATCTAATACAATATACAATACAATATTCAATTTCAATTTATCTCATAAAATATAATTTAATATATTCTGCAAAATTCTGGTATAATAATATTATACAACACAGATATTGCACATATAATTGCAATAGATGTTTGTACCTATCCATATTAATTTTCGTATTCTGTATACATATTTCGACAACTAAGTCGTCATCATCCGCAGATAATTAAACAAAACGCACACAAAGTGTGCGTTTTGGCTACAAATCGTGCACAGAATTTGTTTCGTACGGGTTTTTACCGTAGTTTTCCAGGTGCGACACTGTTTAATTACCTGCGGATGATAACAACTTAGTTGTCGAAACACGTATACAGAATACAAAAATTAATGTGGAAAGGGGTTATATATCAACCTTAGTGATTAAGTCGCTTATGATTCATTATCCGATAATGGATGAGATCTGCAGCATTAGGTATGTTTCAACATTTGTTTCAGCGAGGCGTGTCCTCAACAATAAAAACATATTCTTATATGAATAATATCATATCTCCCTCTCTCAACCAATACATAAATGTATTGACCGACAAAGCGAGAACGCTTCTATCTCACAAAATCGGTAAACTAGGTTTCCAGTGTGTATAAACGCTATGAAGGAATCGTTCATTAATAACACAAATCAACCTGACGATCCGTGTATTCGGTGAAACATATGTAGTTGATAGGGTGTTATTAATAATAGAATGATTCCTTTTAATATTCTTATATGCAGAATACGACCATTCCATATCCAATGATATACTGTTGGCATAATTGCAATAATTTTTGAAATTATTTGATGGATCTGTACAAGCACCATCACATGTCTGTTTTAAAGTACTAAAATCTGAATCTTTAACACACTTTGTCCCAACACAGGCCTTTTCTATGTCACTAGTAGCACATAACAGTGAGCGAACATCTTTCACTATTTGCTGCGAGTCCTCTAACGACGCTGAAGGATTTTGTAAATTCTTTATTGTTTCAACTACTTTTGAGTAATTTTTCTGAATAGCAAATCTCTTTCAACGTGACTATCTTGAAATTTAGTCTGACTTCTCTTGATAGCTTCAGCTCCTCTAGGATTAAAGTGTGAAACAACTGACTTTATTTCTTGAAAATGTGTACAGTAGTAAAGCGTTGCCTGTAACCAGGCTCCCCAACGCGTAAAAATCAATTATGGTGGGGTTCAGGGATACGGGACCAGTGTCTACTAAATTCTGGAGTACGTTTGGCGAACTTGCGAGACACCGAATTCGTACTCGCAATTATTGCATCAATCTCTGGATAATATTTTCGAATAGTTTCTGATACGAGACGAAACTCATGAATTTTTAATATAATATGCTACAAATTAGCGCTCTGTTTTTTAAGACCACGGTCTACACAGCGCATTGTGCTGTCCCCATCACGAACATTAAAAGTTCCTCTGTTGGAACTTCAAATTATGCTAATATATATCTTATACCAGTATCATAATTGCTTCTCCATTACATAACTTTAGTCTTTTACACTATGACATTAATAATAGATTGTTTCTTTATATTTGTTTATTCCATGCATAATCACATTATTTTAGTTGCTATCTCATTGCTATCTCTATTTCGTGCACAGTAAACTTGAGGTTACACAGGTAACTTAAGACAAGACTTATATTTATTCTAGGCTTGTTGAAATGGTTCTTAATCGAATAAATTAAGTAGTAAATTGTAAGCAAGTAATATTCTAGTTAAATCAAACTACAATTCAGCATGTGACCTCAAGTCCGTCATTTGCACACCCTACACAATATTTTAGCACAATTATATTTTAATTCGAGATACTTGGACGCGTTTTACCGTGTTGTTTCTTCAGCGTTGTTACCTCGCTGCGTAAAATATTCGTCTGCACTGTTAAATACATATTCAGACTATCGTTTATGGCTATTATTGAGTTCGGCTAGCTGTCCCACAATACAATACATCCTGCATAATGAGTCATAATGAGCTTTAATTAAACTATTGCTATCTGCATCGGGCGGCAGTTCCTACAATATATCCCTGCACTTCAGGCAAAGTGCACAACTCTATTCATTAGATTCTACCTGCGAAAGCCTGAAATTAAACATATATCTATATATACATATATATATATATATATATATATAGAGAGAGAGAGAGAATGCATATATGTAAACATACAATTTTATGACATTCTCCATGAATATAAAAGTTCAAAGTATCTACATACATATATTTCAATAATTCTCATTCTCCATTTTTGCGTACTCTAACTAACAACCAAATTTGTAAACACTAATTATTTCTTTATTTGTCATTACTTGTCATTTCCATACTTATCTATTAACAACCATTGCAATTGGCTCATTCAATCAAAACTAGCAAAGAACTCTTTTATAACTTGAAAAGGATTGAACATAGATATAGGTATGTTATGATTTAGAAGTAAATTTTGCATTCGAATACGAATAAAAACATTTGACTCTGTATTTGCAAAAAGGTTTTATGCTTTGAAGTTGCACCTACCCAAAATTGCTTTACGAACATCTTGTATAAGATTTAAAAAATAAAAGCGTCAGAGAATAGCTTGATGAATCTTCTACTTATCCCGCAATTATTTTCGGTGTCAAAATAACTACAGTAATGATGACATAAAAAGTATTTTCAAAAAAATTTAAATATGGGACAAAATTGTTGAATTTAGGTATAGAAAAATTTAAGAGAGTCTTCTTATATCTTATAGAATTCAAATGTGCAATAAAGAAAAAAATATTGTCTTTGAATAGAACATAAGCCATTATGGTTATCCTCATGCGTATATATATACGAGGGAGCGTTTTTATATTCGCGGAATGGGGGACAAGGGGTGGAAATAAAAAAAACCAAATTATTTTTCTTTTTCAATATATTCATCTGCAAGACGGATACATTTTTCACATCTTTCAATTAATTTGTTTATACCCTCATAAAAAAATGATTTCTCTTTATCTGCAAAATACGCCGAAACTGCCTCCTTGACTTCATCATCGGCAGTAAATTTTTTACCCCGCAGCTCGTTTTTCATTTTCGGAAACAGGTAATAATCACTCGGGGCCAGGTCTGGGCTGTAGGGTGGGTGATTCACAATTTCGAAGCCCACCTTATGCAGGGCAGCTAACGCAACGCGGCTCTTGTGGACGGGCGCGTTGTCCTGCAAAAGCAGAACAGCTTTTGTCAATTTTCCCCGTCTTTTCTCTTTAATGGCTTCTTTTAGTCGCTCTAATATTGAAGCGTAATATTCTCCGGTTATAGAAACACCTTTATCTTTATAATCAATCAACAATATTCCTTCCGAGTCCCAAAATACCGTTGCCATGAGTTTCCCAGCTGATTGTGACACTTTAAATTTCTTGGGAGGTGCTGTGGCCTTTTTATGCCACTGCATGGAGTCTTGTTTGGACTCAGGTTCATAATGATGAACCCAAGTTTCGTCTCCAGTAACAATTCCACTCAATACACCATCCTTGTCTTCATTACAGCGGTCCAAAAATGCACGCGAATACTCTACGCGCTGTTGTTTTTGCGGCGGCGTGAGCATTCTCGGCACCCATCTTGCGCTGACCTTAGACATGCCGAGATGATCGTGTAGGATTTTAAAAATTGTTGTATCGGATACTCCAACCATTTCTGCGAGTTGTTTCTTCTTTAGTCGAGCATCTTCGAGTACAATTTGTTCAACGTTTTGGATAAGTGCTGGCGTGGTCACCTCAATGCTCCTGCCCGGCCTCGGGTCGTCTTCAAGGGATTCCCTTCCATGTTTAAATAAACTATGCCACTTGTGCACCATGGTTTTTCCTGGACAGGAGTCGCCGTAAACCAATGACATCTCATTCATTATGGTCGCGACTGATTTTCCTTACCTGGTAAGGAACTTTATAACGGCACGATATTCGATTTTTTCCATATTTCACTTTTCACTCCTAATTATGTTACTTGGTTGACGATAGCTCAAAGACTAACTGTCTAATAACAATGAAACTACTCACCCCTCTACAACCCGCTCATTCCGCGAATATAAAAACGCTCCCTTGTATATAGTGAGCGCTGGAATCACGAGTATCACTTTTCACTTGTATGATATGATAAACTTTATTTTCTACATTATTTACATACTATTGCGAATTAAACATTCTTTTATGAAAAATAAATACTAAAAAGTAGCACGAATTTTTATTCTTTATAAAATTTGGCAAAAATGTTCAGGAAAATAACAAAGACTTTTAAACTTTGACAGATTATTGAGAGTGAGAGGTTAACAAATTACGTGAAAATCCTTGTTTACATGTATGAGAACACTTTCGCCTTCTCTGAAAATAAAAACAGGTAGACATGGATATGATTAGAAAATTTTGCTTGAAACTTCGAATGAAATATGAAATATAAATTTTTTAAAAACCAATTTTAACAACCTTCACTACAATAAAAGCTTTTTTTATTTCACTGAAAAAAAGCGAAGACCTTTGCTCTCCCTAAACTTGTAATTCAACTATTAAGATTATTACTCAGTGTATTCTCACCCTTCTTTGAAATATTTGAAGCAATTATTTTGTCTGAACCAAGAATGGAGCTAATGATTTTAAAATCCATCACCCTCTAAAGCAGGGCTGCGTAATTTTAATACTGTATAACATACATAACTAACATATATACAAATACTAGTTAACCTATACAATAGGTTAACTGAATAGAAAGATATGAGTACATTCTCTTTTCCGTTTGAATGAGAAAGTAACTTTCGACTTTAGATTTTTAACAAGAAAGCTAAATTTTAATTTTAATAACGTAAAACTTGAAAGAATTTCGTCTTAAATTTGTTTTATTTGGAATTGGAATTAAATATTCTTATTGACAACAATTGCACCCAATCCTCTTTCAACAGAAATTTCATTTGTCGACTGAAAAAAAACGTATCGGTCAAATTAACAATCCTGGCCTATTACTACCGTAATGTTGTGTATACATTGTACCTTCATAAAATAGTCCATCCATAAGTAAACAAGTCGAGTCCTCGGGTATGTTTGTGGAACAGATAATAAGTCAGATGCACGAGAGTGGTGGTAATGTTGAAAATGCTTCTCTACCGTCTTGACACGCCCAGAACCTAGCTAGCATATATTGATCTGTCTGTCCTTCCCCCGAATCTCTCCCTATTCCCCTCTGCTTTTATACTATGTAGCTTCATAATACAACCAATACCCCCCTCCTTTTATTGTAGAATCACATCATTGTCATGTTTTGCTGTCAAATATAACTGCATTCAGCGAGATGTACAAACTTTTTAAAACAAGAACTAGAAAATTTTATAATAAAACGAATATTGAAATAATAGTATTTAAATATTTTTAGTAAATTACTCAAAGTTCGTTGAACTCCTGCTATACATGATTGTTAGCAACACTTTAATATATGTATTTGACAAATTATGTCAATTTAAATGATGGTCCAACTAATTACTACTATTATATCTGTCATTATTAGACGCTTTATTTCAGTGATTTAAATACTAATTGCTGCTGTAATGCTTTTTACTACCAATTAAATGGTTATCAGTACAGAACACTTTTATATAGAACAAAATCAGCCTGTCTAGAACTTTCCGGTGCGTTAAAATTACTTGAATGTAAAAGTGTATAGAACTATCTCTGCTAACAAGAGAAGAATTCCAACAGGAAAATTGTGAGTGAAAAGGACATACTCAGAACAATTTTCTTAGGTTGAAAGACGTTTTAAAGTGAAGACAACGCTTTCGACAGTTAGATTTCCGATTTTTAGCATTTTTCGCTATGGCTTGTATAAAACTTGTCCAACATTATAATTTTAAAATCAAACGTGACATATACAAAAATGTTGGTCGTATAATATGAAATAAATTTAAAATGGTACAAAACGCATACATACTTTATTTAAAACAAATGAATCCGTGTCAACAAAATAATGTAAAGTGTGTACTATGTGTACTGACACATGTACTCATTCCTACCCAATGTGAAAGAGCATATTTATTTATGTACTATACATGTCGTGTCGTATAATATACATATATAACCATAATACATATATCAATTATATATAATAATAAGAATGCCTTAATTAATACAAATCAATTTATACGCATTATTACAAACAAAATTTTTAATCTGTGTTCACAGTATTCAACTAAGAGCATTTTATTGTTCTTTGTTACTCTTAACGCCCTCTCGTATATGTCAGTCGAAATTGACAATCATTACGATCGATTGTAAATCCCGCCGTTATTTTAATTTCCGTTATTAAGTAATAAAATCCTATGATTATTTTCCTCATATTGATTGGAAGTAATTCCCGCTGGTTTTGCAATTAACGGCCATAATGATGAGCGTTCATTTTGTCCTGAATACATCATACCTTAAGTCGGTTAAAAGTCCAATGGCGGCTGAGGCCAATCTCTTGCATCGATTACTTCAAGACTGTTAAAAGTCGATCTTCGTTTACACCATTTAAAAGTTCAACTTTGGATTATTGGTCGTGCTATGTTTATATTTGAATAGTTAATTACAATCTACTTCTGGGTTTCCGGGCTGGAACCGCGTCACTATCTGCCGACGTTTCGTGCCCATTTGGATAGGACATTTTCAGGACTGAACTACTGCACTGAAGATGTACCATACAAATGGGTACGAAATGTCGGTAGATATACAAGTGACGCGGTTCCAGCCCGGAAACCCAGAAGCAGATAACATGGACCACGACCGCGGAAGTCTACGTACCAGATAGTTAATTACAATTTTTGCAACGATACGCGGGATATACACAGCCTACTGATTAATTTATCGACTTAATGGGATTGGTCAGATAAGTCTATTAACTTCGACACGTGTTTGAAAAATTCACGTTGGACTAATTTGGTATCTTACTGAAGGAACGATCTTAATTCTGTTAATTGTTCCTCAAAACCAACTGCAGGTATGTAATCTATAAATTTTGTATTACGTAGTGGCCAATTTATTCTCTTTGTTTCTTTCCTCATTGATTTAGAGTTTTCCTTACCTATGCGCATCTGATTAAGAAGACAGAGCTTAATCTACACGCGAAATAAATTTGTACCCTCACAAAACCTGACCTTCCCAGAGATTGAAATAGCAGTAAGTAATGTTATTTGATTCTTAAGGCAGTAGTGTCAAATATGCTAAGTTTAACTGCTACCGTTCAGTTTAGTTATGGATTTATTTAAGAGTGTTTAGATCCTACCTTGTGATATTTGAACCTTAGTGTAAATTTATGAGCAAGGAAGGTAACAGAAGTTATTTATATAATTATTTATTCATATAATTCCCAGAATTTATTACTTTAACTAATTATTGACTCGTTAGCCAATATCGATAATTAAAATTCATCCACAACTGCAAATTAATTAAAGTGCTTGTGAAAATACTGTTCTCTGTTTAGATTTTACTTATTAAAAATTAAATAACTCTAACGTAGTTGAAAATCCTAACTAGTACCTTCAATTTTGTCAATTAAGGGCCTCGTTAATATATAGTTCAGGATTTATCAGTAAGGTATTGCCTTTATTTATTTGTCAACTCTATTAGGGGCTCGCTGAACGGTTAGCCATAATTGCTTATTTTTGCTCGCTAACAATTAATTAGTTTACCATTAGCTAATTTTAATAGTTTTTTTAATTCGCTTAATCTTTTACTTTTTTATAGACCACAGTCAATTCGTTCTCTTTTTGTCATAGCGTTAGTTATTTAAAGTAACTCTTAATTCAGTCGTTAACTGAACATGATTTTTTTGTGTATTTATTGCTATTATTTTGTTTTGTGTTTGTTGTTGGGTTGTTCCCAATGAGTGGCACAAATAGTATTGAATGTTTCTTTTGTACCACAAGTGTGAACCAACTATCCGTATAGGCAAGGATTAAGAAGTTTTGAACTGTAACATAAGTGTTTCTCCTTCTTAAATACTTTTTAATATAAATATTTTTTTATACCATGTGTTACAAAAGTAATTGAACTTATACAATAAATTAATGCACAAAGTTTTTTTTTTCAAAAGCCACCCCTTTTCTTTTGGTCTTAGTTAACTAAAATCTATTTTCTTTTTTTTGATCCACCTTTAGCTTCAATATTGGCTTAAAGGCTTTCAGAGTAATAATATTGTGACATCCTATTAGAACTTATTAACAGGCACCCCCCTCCCCACTCTCTGAATTTATTTTTTTAGTTTAGCACCCTGGAGGTCAAGCAAAAATTTCGTTTGTTAAGTAAGAATACGGGTATTTATTTATTTTTCTATTAAGCGCAGGAGAGGGCGTTAGAACATGTAAAAGTGTATATACATATATACATATATAAATATAAGGTATATATAAACTCATCTCTCCAAGTAAATGTTTCTTTATATGCATATATACGGCAGTAATATAGTCAGTAGAAATTAAGCTTTTGATATAATATTGAACGCAGAAAAATCAAATGATAAATTTGTTAATGCAAAAGTTAGTGGATGCTCGAGCTGGTTTTATTTATCATCAATATATCCATTTTTATACCAGTTATATGAAAAGTAAATTGGTATATCGCGAAACCGAAAGTTATTTAAGGATAAGTGTTTGCGATTTCATTACATTACCTCGTGCATGCAAATTTATGTCTTAGTTTGCAAGTGATTTGAGCGAATTGTTCCAATCAATGTAGTCGTTTTTGATAGAAGTTTTGTAGCTAGAGATATCCTTATAAAAAGGTTATCTGTAGTTACAGTTCTTCTGTAACTTGTAAAAGTCTCCGTGAGTTTCAGTACAACATATTCGACTAATGTACTGGTGCTACAAATACATCTGTAAACCAGTTTGTAAATAACTTGGATTAACTGTACACAGTAAGTGCAACAAAAAATCTTTCTTAAAATGTATGTAAATAAATAAACTTAACAATTAAGTTATAAATTGTAATTAGTTGAAATAACAGTAATTCTTTTTAAAGTTTACTTACTTTCATACGTTTTAAAGAAAGACTTTTGTTGTACTCATTATGTAAATTCTTGTCAAGTGCAATATCTAATTTTTAGATATCTTAAAATCCTGAAGGTGAACTTCGTCAAAAGTTTTTTGCGCATCTAGGTATGATGTATATTCATATCGTGAATTATCGCTCCCAATTCCACAGACATGATAAGTTTATTAAATACAGAGTCTGACGAAAATTCTCATATTCTGCTCTGCCATCGTTGATTAAAATCATAGAAATTAATTAAAAATTTCTTCTCTAGAGAAGGACTCGAACCTTTATCTGCCGTTTACTAGACAGCTGCCTTACCAATTAGGCCACCAGGCAGTATAGCTTATAATTCATATCTGTGATTTTAATCAACGACGGCATAGTAGAAAATACTAATTTTCATTAATTTGCCACTATAAAGAGTTTAATTATACATTTAATATATATAATTATTAACATCAAAAACCTGACTGCGGATTATAAATATTAGGTCTGTTTCCATAATGCGATTTATGGAGTGTTAAAGGACTCGTTCTGTCTGGTGGCCTAATTAGTAAGGCGGCCGTCTAGCAAATGACAGGCAGAGGTTCGAGTCCTTCTACATCGCGGCAATTTTTAATTAATTTCTGTAATTTTAATCAACGATGGCATACCAGAAAATAATAATTTTCCTCCCCTCGTAAAGAGCTTCATTATATATCTATATATAATTATTAACACAGAGCTTTACATTTTTACAATTTTTGTCTTTTCCCATCTATAGTATTGCGAAATTGATTAACTCTTTCTACATTTTTTCTGCACGGTGGCTAGAGATCGACGACATTTTTATCCATGTTTCCAATAGTTAACAACATTTTGTTTGTAGTCGAAACTGATACTTGCTATACTGCATCTAAACATGAGATGTTTCTTCCTATTTAGTAGACTTTTTCTAGTCCTTGAGTGTGGACACTTGATTCTAATCACTCTAGTGCGATGTGCTAAGGCGGTTTATTTTCTAAAATTCTAGTGTAAAGCCAGTTGGCGTTTCAAAACTTATATTACAAAACTCTTGTTTTGACGATTTATAATGGTACGTTCATTATCAGAGAAGTTATAAGTCAACGTTAACGGATGAATTATATTTACTAAAATTATTACCACTATTCTGACATAATTAACAAGCTAACAACAACTGTAGGTATACTAAACAATCATGCGATATATACTGATAAATAATCTGATTAATTAATCATTTTTATCTATGTATTAGTAGTAATAACCAAATTATTGCTGAATAAATTGTGGACCGTTTTTAATCACCTATTAGCAATGTATCGAACATGTTTACCGAATATTTAGGAAATGTTAAAATAAAAGATTATTTCAGATAAATGGAAAAGTATTTTGAATAAATGCAACACTTTTTTATTTTAACATGTTCTTTTCTCGAATAAAATTAGTTTGGCTACAAGCAAGAAAGTAAACTTATTAAACAAAATAAAATAGGTTACTTGTCATAAAGAAATTCTGTATGTCTTCCATCATTTTAAGCGACCTTTTGTTTTATGTGATCAAAATTCTAAGTATGTAAGGGTAGGAACAAATTTTTAAATTACAACGATCAAATTTCATATGTATTATGGAACATTAAAAACCATGAATACACATTTCGGCAGTTATGTTTTGAAGAATTGCGAAAATAAATTTAATAAAATTTTTTTATTAGTGCTGGCCTCCTTCGTCAGGCTCACTAATTACTGACCTGCCCTTGTAGTACATGGAAATAATAGAAACATTAAACTAAAGTGATTTAAAAATTATAATTAATGAAAGTAATAAAAATGAATATTTCCTTCAACAAGTCAGCCAAATATTTCAATATGTAAAATATCTGCCTGACTTATGGATTAGTACTGATGAACCAGAAACCTTAGGAATCATAGTTAGTCAGTTAACTAGTGAACATTATTGCGATATATTAGAAATCATTATGCTACCTTCTGTACGCGACAGATTTAGAGATCATTTGAATTTTCAAAACGTAAAGTTAAATTTCTAGTTTGCTTATTACATTAAATACAAAAGTGAAGTATTTGCGGGACAATTCTACTCTACTTTAATTTTTGCAGAGAAAACGCAACTTTTTTTACGACAACAAAAGCTTACTAGTTTGATCAAATTCGTTCATTTTATTCAAATAGCCGCCTTCGGCTTCGACACAACGTTTTGCACGGCCACTTAACATGTCGAATGAATTTTTAAGTTCATTTTTAGAGATGTTCTTCAAAATCGCTGTCGACGCCCTTTTAATGGCTTCGACGTCAGCATGACACCGTCATTTCATCGGCAAATGTAGTTTGGAGAATAGATAGAAATCACAGGTGAATGGTTGATGGTTAAAATGTCATTTGTAGTTAGAAACTCAGTGATAAGCATCGAGCGATGAGATGGAGCATTATTAAATAACAAACACCAGCTATTATTTGCACGATATTAAGGGCGCGCACGACGAATACGCGCCAAAAGACGCTTCATAACATCAAGATAATATACAGCATTAACTGTTTGAATAGTTGCCTTTGTGCACTATCCCTTTCAAATCATAAAAGCAAATCAACATTGTCTTCACTTTTGACTTCCCCAAACGGCTTTTTTTCGGTCTTTCTTCGTCTGGATGCTTTCATTCAGAGCTTTGACGCTTGGTTTCTGGATCATATTGAAAACACCACGTCTCATCGCCAGTTACAATAGAACACTTGAAGTTTCATTTTTTGAATCTTTAATCAAGTCTGTACAATGTTGAATTCGGAGCAATTTTTGATCATGAGTTAGCTTGTGTGGTACAAACCTTACACAGATTTTTCTCAGTTTCAAATGCTGTGTAATTTCAGCTCATTTCTAATAAATTCACGCACAAGTTCGATGTTACTTTCCGGAACCACAGATTTTTGTACCAAGATACTCCTCGTCGTTTATGTCCACACCAGCGCGTTTAAATAGTTTATACCACTCATACACACTAGTACGTGATAAACATGCTTCCTCATACACTTGTTTCATCAAATTAAACGTTTCAGTAAACGATTTACCGAGTGTATAACAGAACTTGATTTTTACTCTTTATTCGAAATTCATTTTTCGACCAATGCAAAATACACACTGTTACTTTATGCGCAATTTCTCTGCTTCTAATAATGCAAATGTCATGATATTTTGACATAACATTAGTAAGAGCATATTTTGTTTAAGAGATGGCGCCACTAAGGATTACTATTTTCTCTACGACAGTCAGTGTATATATCCAAAATATTCCTTAGCTAACGGAAGCAAATTGTAGATTGAGAGAAGTGGAAATAAGATGATAATAAATAAATGGTATAGCTGCCGAATAACACAGTTTTAAAAAGTCCGTGCATAGAATCACTTAATATTTTCGGATTGTCGAATAAATAATGATATTTAATTATAGAAATTATTCTCTTACATATTCTGTAATTGATTATTAAAACTGCTTTATACCTATGTATATATAAAAGCAGTTTTATATAATACAACTTGTTCAAATGCCTTTATTTGATCGTCAGGTATATATCTAAAGATGGATACTAAATTATTAACTTAATTATTTAACATTCACTATTAGCCTCTTAACTAGTACTGTTATGTTGTCATGGGTACGCGACATATTTGAAAACAATTTTAATTTTCAAAGTGTACAGGTAAATTTATGTTGTGCTTATTACGTCAAATATAAAAATTAAATATTTTCAGGACATTACTCCAGTACGCAAGTTCAATATTATCTAGAGATGGTTAGACTACCATATCAGTATTTTACATTGACCTGTAAAAAATCCAGACTTTAATCCAATTGATTTTCAATTGGATTAAAAAGTTTAGTGATGTGTTGTGAAAAAGATGTATTTCGACAAATTTTAGCCACAAATTGGGAACAAACTTAGGACAGTCAAAAAGAAAGAATGGAATGTACTTCTGAAAAAACTTAATTTTCATAATTTAATAGTCTGTATGCTACGAAGGCTTCAATAAATATGAAATTAAAATTATGTATTTACAAAATTAGGCTTCCCCTTAAATATTTAGAAGCAAGTATTTTCTTGTTGTAAAAGTTTGATGTCGGAGGCTATTTCTCATTACAGAACATGCCTGTTCTCAATTTTCCATAAAATTGAAAATTGTACTCATCATATTACACTGTAGTCTCATTTCGACATACCTTCACCATCTTTCAAAAGAACTTTTGTTAGTCTAAGTTGTTTGAACAATTTTCTTTATAAAAACATTAGTTTATTATATTAGATTTATTATAGTTTCTAGCTTATCAATCCTTATCACCTTTGCCCATGGCATTCTACCTTCCATTTCCTCATACTAATACTCATTAAACCACTTTTATAAATAAACAAGTTTAATGAAATATTTTGCATTACCGATAACTACTATACGTGGGTTTTCTTTTAAGTTTTGCATAACAAACTGGAATAATACAGTAGATAGCTTTTAAAAACTTCATTGTTTATCGAAGTATTCTCTACGAAGATTAATGCACTTTTGCATGCAATCGAACCAACTCTGGAAGCAGTTGTGCCACTCGTTTATTAGTACAGTCAAAATTGACGACTGGAACTTTCGACCACGTAGTCCTTGATTTGTGGATAGGTAAAGAAATCGTTGGGACCTAGGTCCGGACTGTAGGGAGGATGGTCCAACAATTCGACGTATTATTGTATTAAAAATTCAATTGTCTAGCGTGCTGTGTGCAAACTTACATTGTCTATCGGAGTTGGTTTGCCGAAGCTCAGCTCACGACTTGCGGCAAACAAATAGTTATATACCAATCGGCAGTAACAGTTCTTTACCCTTGTATAGGAATTGTTGCTACATGACCTGCTTTCGATACAAATGCCGAGACCATCTCTTTGGAGACACTTCGAGAATGGATGACTTTTGTCGGCTTTTCTTCATTTTGGGACAGCCAAAAGGACTTACTCGTATGAGTAAATCCAAGATTCATCACCACTGATAAGGTTGTACACATTTTTAGAGTTTCCGGCGTTGAAGCGATCTAGAGTTTTTTGACACCAATTCACCCTAGCTGCTTTCTGTTCTTCAGTCAACAGATGCTGTATCCAACAGGAAACCAATTTTTTTACATGCAATTCTTAATGCAAAATTTTTCGAATTGAGGTCTTTGAAATCCCCAATAATCCTTCAATCTGGCAATATGTCACATGTCGATCTTCGATGATAATCTCGAGCACAGCATCGACGTTTTCCTCAGTAACTGCCGTTTTTGATGAACCTGCACTAGGATCGACGCTAAGACTAATCCATCCACGTTTGAATTCTCCATACCAACGCGAAATTGTTGACTGATGCGGTGCTTCATTACCGAATACAGAAACCAACTCGGCGAGGCAATCTTGTTAAAATAAGTGTCTTCGAAAATTATAAAAAATTATTCCGCGAAAATGCTTTAATTTCATTTTTCAACTAACTTGTTGACAGTTAGTTGTACCTACAACACTGCACGTATCGCACTGAAACTTTGGATTTAGGTTAACTAAAGATGGAGGTTAATTTTTAGTATCGACATTTGATTAGTAGCGTCCTCTATGTCCCACTATGTAAAACTTAAAAGACATTCCACATATTAACTATAAATCTTTCAGTTTGGTACATTATGTCATTGTTTTTGAATAATTATTTTTTAATTTATGTCGTAATATCTGTATTATTATTCTTATTAATACACGCTAGTATACTTAACTTTTTGTAAGTCTTTGGTTTAAGATGACTCGTTATTTTGTTTATTATATATGTATATTACTACATACGTATACACTGTTAGATAACAAAAATGCATACAACGATATTTTTCACACATAACTAGAGTTGGGATATTTTTCCCGCCGGTCAGAACCGTAACAAGGCGAATATACTAACAGACGCGCGACTTTACGATGCATGCCTTACTTATATCATTTATGTTTTGTTTTATAAATAACACGCTTACATTATCCACAGCTGTTGTTGCGTATCGCAAAATGGATAAGACCTACAGCATGACGTAAGTTTCCACATTTGTCTCAGAGAGTAACGGGCACCGTGCTGAAAAGATGTTCTTATATTTATAAAATAACCACCCAACATCTACAAATGTAATACACGTATTATTTAAAAAAAATCTTCAGAAATAGAAAACGGATCTATACATGTACCAAGACAAGTTTATCTTTATCTGGTAAAAATCTTTGTTTATAACACTCTCGAACTTTTCTACAAGGCACATATTTTTGTGTTACTCGTAGCTCCTAACAGTGAGTGTACATCGTTCACAATTTGCATTCATACTAACGATAATCCAGTGTTCTGAAATGTTTTTATTGAATCAAATAAATATAAAAATATTTTAAATCGGTTTCGGTGGGAGTATTTTCAAATCTTTTCTGGTTTTCTTTAATTACTTCGCTCAGTTTGAATCGTAGAATCACAGATTTTATTTGTTTGCAATTCTTGTAATAATAGAAAGCCGCTTGTAACCATGTTCACCAACGTGGAGAATTGGCTCTGGTAGATGAGGAATACCGGGGCATGTCTGTGGAATCCTCGAATTCGTTTTGAAGATTTCAAAAACACTCTTGGTATTTGAGATTAATTCATCCACCTTTCAATTCACCAAATGTCCATGTGCCTACAAACATCGACATTTGGTGAGTTGAAAGTTTTTTTAACGTATCCAGTACTCGCTTCATAATTGCTTCGCCAGTACACTTTTCTAATTTTTTACTAGCTAATACAATGGAAAATGTCGCTTTCACAGAACCTAGAACAAGCTCTATAATATTCAAAATAGAATGTTTTTCCGATCCGTCGTTTCGTGAACACATAATCACAGCTGTTTATCTTTTACTACAGCTTTAATCATGTTTTCGATGTCGTTACTTACAGTTGGCATAAGGCTCTGTAACGCTCTCCGGGATAGTAGCTTCAAGTAGGGATTTTATTTATTCCTGATGTCACGAAATGCTTATCTGCTCAAATCACAGACTATTATTATGAATAATAAATCAAACAAAAATTGCGCCATCAGTGATGCTTTATTTTTCTTATTTCGGTGTTGGTCACTCTTTATGTGCTTCTCACTGTCGCGTTTGTTCCAGTATATCAACGGTTTATCGCAAATTTTACAGTATATCTGAACACCATTGTAATATAAATCGGGAAATTTATCAATAAACTTTCGCACTACGTCAATTAATGGTCTCATTTTATCTTGCGCACATCCGTCATATTTAATAATTATACTTTCGCCGTATATAAAGATCCGCTTTGTACTAACTTATAATTCTACACTTTATCAGTTCTATTACATTACACTGATGGGGGCGCTGCGTACTGAGTACGAACCAGGCCCGCAGGAAAACATTCCAACTCTGCACATAACTTTTGGATTTAGCAATATATTTTTATTCTTATAATAAAAACTTTTAATTTCAGATTTCGTTTATTTAGGAAATCTATGCCAACCATAGAATATTTGTAATTTAATATTTTTGTACTAAATTATCTAAACTATCAATTTCAATACTAATAATGATATTATTAAAATTCTTTTTGAACAATATTTCAACAAAATGCCTTTCTATATTAACATAATTTTTCCCTGGAGGTCATAAATTAACATTATGTTACTCTGACAAAATCAAAATATTGATTGATTTTTTTTATCGCAAATATACATATCTGATAAATTAATTTTTCCACTTTCTGAATGAAGAGCTCAGAAGATCAAAATAAGGTTTCGTTACATTTAGTTTTCGAATGTTTTCATGCAATAAACTTTTCGAGCCTTTAAAATACGTTTCCTGGAACATATTTCCTTAAGCTGTTCTCACCCTTTCTTTTTCTATACTCGAAATCCTTGTTAAAATTCATTACAATCGTAAAAAAACGGAGAGGAAAAAAGGTTTAGTGCGTCAGTTATTCTTGTGAACCTGAAATTTAATTATAGAATTAATTCGAGAACTCTACTTAATTCCTGTTTTCACGTCTTTCTTATTTTTCGCTCTAGTTTATTTTTCCACAGTCACCATTTCTATAATAATATTAGCTCATTAGACAGATAGAAAATAAAAACAATTACTCCCAATCATAATTCATATACCATTTAATAAGGTATATGTATTATTATTTATTCCGGTTAGATTGTTAGATGCTAAATAATATTGATGTCAATAATATAATTAGAAATAAAATTATACTTTTTATAGATTAAAGTATATATCTATCCTAACAACTATATGTATGTTGGAACATGCAAATTATACAGTTGCAGCTACTTTCTCTAGGGTTTTCACCAAGACAATATACGGCAATAACTCTTATTATTATGGTAAAAATTAACGAATTAGAGTTCGATTTGTTGCCGTGCCGCTTTATTCTCCAGATTTAGTAGCGTCGAATCATCACCTTTTTCGACACTTAAAAATACATTTCGACTTAGAAATTTTCAACAGGCGACGATGTTTAAGTTACTGTAAATACTTATTTTAAGAAACATGAAGTTCTAAATTTGATCAAGGGATAGAGACTTTGGATCATCACTGGTCCAAATGTATCGACATGGCAGGCGATTATGTTAAGAAATAAACGGAATTTCAAATCATAAAGTATATTCTATTTTCATTCCACAGACTTTACAGCTGACTCTCGTGATTTAAGTAAAAAGCATTAAGATGTTACGTCGCCTTCGGCCCTAATAACTGCCTGAAACCTTACAAATATACTACTAACAAGACTCATGTAGCTTTCACAAAAGATTATCCCATATTTTTTGTAAGTTAGCACGTATTTGTGGAATAGTGCGCTGGGAATTGTCATTTTTGAATAATGAAATTTACAGATTAAGTTATATTTACTGTAATAACGTGAGATAAAAGGAAAACACCTTATAATTGGCCAAACAATTTTTAATATGTCCTAACTTTTCTTATTGCCAGATGTAAATGTCATTAGTGTCATTTAATAAATTACATGCAACTGACATTTCACAAATTTACGAAGATAACAATGAAGAGTCGACATATCATTTGATATCACAGAGAAATCATGGTTCACCAGAGTTTTTTTTCTTAATTCACGTTATAACAATATAATAACACTGACGATATTTAAATATCTTTGATTTGTTAATATTAGATTTGTTTCCATTTCAATACGTATTTAGTTACGTGATAGTAAAATGAATATTTGTCCTAATATACAGCTGTCAGTATTTCCGAATCTAAACAAGTAAACAAACTGCAATTACTTATGTTTATAATAATGGAATTAATCTTTATATGAGATTATACGAATGAACATTTTATTATTTATAATAATGTAAGCTTATTGTACTATCTACGTATCAATAGACAATACTTAAATTTAATATATTTTACAATAGTTTTCAACCCAGTATACGAGAAATTTTGTGGACTTCGAATGAAGACAATTCTCAATATTCGACAGCCTCCAATAAAATTTTCCTCTCTTGCTTTTGTGTATATAAGACAACAATTTTAAGCACAACGGCACTCTCGAGAAGGAACAATAAACAATCAAAAACTAACATGAGTCATACTCAATTAGTCTAACCATCAAATCACATTAATCACAAGACTAATATGAGTTATACCCAATTAGTCTAACCATCACATCACATCAAGTATATGACTAACGTGAGTTATACTCAATTGGTCTATATATTAACTCATATTAACAACAAAACGTATCAGTGTTAAACTATTGTTCAATGCGATAGTACCATCAAAGGCAGCAAAGTAACGTGCAAAGCGTGCCGTATTTTACATCAATTCCATGTTTAATTCATTAACTTAGTTTAGTGATTTGTTATTAATAATTAGAGATTTTGAATCTGTGTTTTAGTTAAATAGAACCTCTAGTAAATATTAAGAAAATCAATGCATTTACCTACAATAGGTAAAGTCCACTAAAACCACAAGATACTCAGCTCCACACACCACCAACAAATAGTATGGTTCCACCGCACTTTGCTATATCAGCTTATTACTAATATAAAATGATGTACATGTAAGTTCAAGTTTTGAATTAATACGAGTATAACTCTTAGCGTAGTGTAGATTATAGAAATTTCCTTTAATAAACCTATGAATGAAATAAGTACACACATGGATGTGCCCCGAGTATTTTTTGTCTTCATATTTTTTAAAAATAAAAAATCAAATATAATTCTATTTTTATTTATTATTATATTCTCTTAAAAAAAAACATTTATTGTTGTTTCTTAAATAAAATATAAGTAAACATTACCTGATACTTACGACTAACAGAAGCTACCATAATTATAAATAAACTATGCTTTTCCGAATATTATACAAAAGCAAATAACAACGGCTACGGGCGTATTTCTTTACAAAACTTAAACAAATTCGTTTGTGTAGTTTTTGAGAAAATTGTATTTCTAGTTCTATGGCACCTGTAAACTACCGTTACTCGATTTCTATAGAGAAACAAATAGCAGCATATTGTAATATTATTTACGATTTATCCTTACGGTATAGCCTTTTTTGCAAAAATCGTATTTTTAATTTTACCTTACGAATAAACACCCTTTTTTATTTTTTTCTAAAAGGAGAAATATAACATACTGTAGTATTACAAGATGTTTCAAAAAGAATATACGTATTTCGAATGCATATATTTATTAAACTTTAAAACATACGAATATGAAACTTTACACACATATTTACGAACCTCTCAAGTTAAGATTACAGATGTTCAATATGTCCTCCATCAGCAACACGAACAATATCACATCGATACTCAAATTCCTCCCATACTCGGGCAAGCATGTTCTTCGTCACTGATGCTATGGCAGTACGGATCCCGTTCTTCAACTCTTCCAGGTTCTGTGGGAGTGGTGGTACATAAACGTTGTCTTTAACGAAACTCTACAGGAAGAAGTCAAATCCGGTGACCGTGGAGTTCAGTGATGAAGCGACTTTCGACGGTGCGTTGTGCGAAAGTGTTATCATTGTCAATAGCATAATGAATCTCGTTACAAAATGCCACACGTTTCCGTTTATCAGGACGCAGAACTTGTAACAACTGTAACTTGTACGGCTTCATAACCAACTGACGTCTCAAAACGTGCCAAATTGTGTTGTAGGTAGTTGTAACTCTCGACTGGCACGACGAGTTGATTTTGAAAGATTACGTTGGAAAGCACGAGGGCGGCCAGGACTCTTTCTTTTACATACACGTCCTGTATCTACAAACTGTCGATACCATCTGCGAATGGTCCACCCATTCGGAGAATCAATTTGGTAGCTCAACCTGAAACGTCTTTTGTACTTACAATTTATTTATTTACTAAATTTAAAGAAAATCGTTAGAGCTGTCTTTACATTTTACCCCATTATTAAACTACCTCCTTAATTTTTTTCACAAAAACTAATAAGGGGATATCATAACCTACCTATAATCAATTTATTTATAAAATTTAAACAAAATCGTTGGATCCGTTTTTGAAGAAATCATACTTTTCAACTTTACCCTAAAAGTGAACAGTAAGTCAGAATTAATAAAGCAGTCAATATCCTAAAAACGATTAGAAGAATAGTAACGGAATCTTAATTTAATACATTCTGCTATGTTAAAGCATAGATATTTGTAATAGAATAAACTTTCATTAGAGCATCTTCACGAATCGAACTAAATGTGAATAATATATCGGAACAATTTAATTATTAGCGAAGACGAATATTACTAATTATATGTAGCATTCACAGAAAGATCTACATAAAGAAACGTGGAATCTGAAAATATAAGACTTCTCGCAAAATAAATTTTAATGGATTTCCGTAAATCTCTAACTTATGCTTCCTTTAGGGAAATATTTTCCATCGCGAGGAGTGATCTCATTGAAAGAGCGAATAAGCAAGCGCCTAGTAAACTTTCATTAACTGCGCTTCGAAAGTAAAAATAATTTTTCTTCGTCATCTTTGTTGTTCTCTGCGATGCGGACAATATCGGCTTCTGAAAGTCGAAGGTAAAATTAAACTAAATAGATGATGAAACGGTTTGTGTGTTATTAAAAGTTTCTTTAGATAAATCCTCGGTGGTTCAGTGGAACAAAAGGATTGTAAAATAACTTTGGCTATGTCTGAGTCTTTGCTTTGGAAACTTATGAAAGCTCTTGAGACCGCCGCTTGGTTCGAAGTAAAAATAGAGGAAGTTGTCGTCGTCGTCGCCTTTAAGAGAAACAGCAGCGTGTCTTCTTTGAAACTCGTAAAATTTAATTTAGTTTTTATCTTTTTCACTCTACCGCCAAAACTTTTAGAAGTATGCGAAAATTTAAATCAGTATGGAATATAGTTACCAAGATGGTAAAAGAAATGTTTATGTTAAGAATATAACTTTTCTTTTCTCAGTTTTTATCATTATAATGCTAAACACCTTTTTCCAAATTTGTATTTGTTAAAATTACTTGTTTATTGTTACCTATATCGTCAAATATTCTTAAAAAAAAGTTGCATTATGGTAAATTTTAAGAGAGACTGTGGTTGATTAAATTAATCAATTAAAGTTAACAACCCCTTTCCACAATAATTTTCATATTCTTTATACGCATTTCGACAACTAAGTTGTCTTCATCAGCAGATAATTAAAAAGTGTCGCACCATAATTAATCACCTGCCTTGGGTCCAGGTGCATCACTGCGATTAATTATCTGCTGATAATGACAACTTAGTTGTCGAAATACATATACAGAATATGAAAATTATTGTAGAAAGGGGTTAACCTTAATTGATTAACAGTTACATTATCATTCAGTAACCTAATATTAGACCGAATACATTTACCTGATCGATTTTCAGCGAATGTACTGTTGCTAGATGTTACAGCTAACATACGGGTGTTTTAGTCTCTATCAATTGCCAACATATCCATATTGGAAACAAAAGAGAACAGATGACTACGACAATCATGTCTATCATAACCTTTTTATTAACACTTTCACCATCAGTCAACAGTAGTTTGTATACTTCAATGAAAATGAATAAAAACTAATAATCGACATTTAATTATATATTTAAAATGAAAAAAATATTAAGCAAATGCTCCAAATTTTATTACACATACTTAGTTTCTTTTAGCTGTTGTCGGTAATAAAAGTACATGATTTCCTAAAAATTTTGAAAAAAATCATAAAGCAAACACGTTTTAAAAACTATTTTAATTGGTGCTCAAGAATTGATATTTTCAATGCAATTCAGAGACTTAGGGTCAAAGTTCTGAATAGAAATCATCAGATTAGGAAATTTTGAAAAAATTAAAAACAAAAAATGCTTTTTACGATTCCAAATTCCTAAATTTCTTCTTCTGCAAATATTTCGTTTTAAATGGTATAACGGTTAGTACTCAGATTATATTGGTACATTAAAGTATTTAATAGGTTATATTCTTCGTGTTTCCCCTAAATATCGACAACCAAGCAATTAGCAATTCCGTGACAATGCATCTTCTCATCGTTCGTCAATTGTGAGTGATTTTTTACCAAAGATAAATTTGTTTTTATTTCCAGATTCCTGTATTCATCTGATTTGGCTCCGTGGAATTATTTTTTTTTACATAAGTTGCATATGAGAAAAATAAGAGATCAACTTTCAATGACTAACAACAAGTGATCTCAATGCCATTGCATTGAGTGCCATAAAATAATCATGTTATGTACTTCTTAAATATCTGAATTTTTGTATTTCTTCTGAAAGATCATATTTCAGAATAATAATATACTTGTCAAGATTTCTAAATTATTTTTGTTTTTTGAAGTCATTCCAGATACTTTTAAGTTAAAGGTTGTTAAATTTGCTGGCCGCGTTCTAATTATTATATGAGTTTTTCTATTGTTCCTTGTCTAATAAAATACGTCTTGGCATCAACAGAAATATTACCATTAAATATCATTCTCGTTTTCTATAAATGATCTCTAATGCTATTTTGTCAAAATATCTGATAATATCATATTCTCAATGATTTTGAAAGTTAACGGTAATTAATTTCTCTTGAAAAAGAAACAAATTATAGTTAACAAAATATATAATATTTAAACAAATGTCGTGAGAATTTATTTGTTTATTTGATAATGATAAACTAAATTTAATGTCACATTTTATGGTAGGAAAACAATATTCAAGTGCAAAAAAACTAAAACATTCATGCATGGGAATACGTATATATTATATATCTGACTTAAATGCACAATACTTGACTTTTTAAGGTAGAATCGTCCAACATCGATACACGTTTTAAGAATAATCTATTATAAACAAGGCGTCATGTCACACATTATCTTAAAGGGTATCAAGAAAACTCCTTGCAGAAGGTATTGGTTTCTTCTTCTGAAGTAAATATAATAAATAATAAATGTAAATTCTTTCTGAGTTTAAAAAATAAATGGAATACATTACAAGGTCACGTCAGTATTATAGCTGTTCGATAATTTTGATTTTATGTTCCTAAGAAGTTTAAAGCTACCGTTGCAGTATAGATAAACGCGCTATTCTAATTTAGGGGTCTAAGTTCAGAGAGAAATTCGGGCAGATAATGTTAGATGTTCCAAGATTCGGTGATAATATTCTGTCTTTCTGACCTCGTGTGCGTTATTTTTTCACTAAACATTATCTTTTCACAATGTCTAATAATTATTTGTTTTCAAACACCTCTGCTTTACTTTTCTGATGTATCGGCTTATCGTACAAGAAATGTAGATTTCACTACCTATTATTAATTTATTTACCATTATTTTGTTTTTTATCATTATCTTAACTAGTGTAGAAAACATTTTATGACATTCTGCCCTTCCGATTTCTTATTGCTCAACAGTTTCAAAAAGATCTAAATTGACCGTAATTTACACAAAAAATCGAAAGTAAAATTTAGAAAAAAACACGGTAGTATTTATGTAATTGAAAAATATTATTAATAATAATAATAACCAAAATCATCCTTATTTGTATCACATATAAAAAGGTTTGCAAATTAACGCTAAAAATATTGGAATGTATCCGAAATGAAGCATTAGCATTCCTACTCATACGTGATAAAACATTCGTTGTAGCTTTAGGAATCTGAAGATGTAATCAGATCGACTTGAATCTCGATTAACAAAAAAGTTTACCTATGACAAGATATACGGAGAAACAGTTGTATCATTGACAATACTACTAAGCTGTAAATGATTGAAAATCAAAATCTTGATGCAAACTTGGTTAATTTGCTAGTTAGCAAACTAACCTAATCAATAATACGAGGAATATAAACACCACTAGATGTATACATATGCAAGATATTTCAAAATCTTTCCGGACCTTAAAATTTAATATATAAAATATATATATATATATATATATATATATATATATTTGGGGTACCAAATAATGGCAGCATATTCAAGTTTGAAACACATAAACGAATAAAATAATAATTTTAGAGTAGAGGGGTCCATAAATTGTTTGCAACCACGGATGACAAAACTAAGAAAACGCAAAGCAGAATTACATATGTATGAAGTGAATATGTTTCGGAAAACTTAACGTGTGTTGAAAAGAATTCTGAACAAGAAAAACTATTTTTAAACCACCGACATAAGTTAAAACTTTACCGTTGACTGTGACCAGGAGATCATTGATGTAAGTGCACGGTTTAATACTCGTGAAACAACTAAATAACTTAAAACACAAACTAAAAAATATTATCTTGTAAAACGAAAAAACACAAAAATGCACTGCCTTCTGACACAATACGTATACCAAATGAATTAATAAAGTTGACTAAATAATTAAACTTATTTTTAAAATTCTTCCAATTAGCTTTTGTTTATATTTTCTAAGTAACGAATTTTTATAATGTAATAATAATAATAAACATTTTATTCCCCAACAGAATTTAAAAACTTACAATTACAAAATGAATCAAGGAACTTTTAAATTTCATATAACTATTCTTAATTATATTTTTTCATATCTCGTCCATAAAAAAAATATTTCACACTGGAGTATGTCCTATATTTTCGAAACATACGTGATTAAACTGATTAGAAATTATTTTCTAAATAATAGGAGTTGCAATCTAAATTACGAAATTTCTAACCTACTAAAATTTCTTAAAATTTAAAGTACGAAGATCTAAAATAATTTAGAATACTTTATTGAACAGTGCCCTATTCTATAAAATAAAGTAAGAATAAATTGAAGCGAAACCTGAATATGGAACGCATTTTATCCAATCTATTTATGTTGACAAAAGCGCGAAAATATAATGTATTATTCAGCAAGCGTGTTTGCCAAATTGTAGAGATTTCGCAGATTTACTGCTTCGCTTGTATTTAATTTAACAGCAGAAAGCGTATCGAGGTATTAGCTAGTCAAAACGCAAATAAATTAAATAAAAAGGTTAAACGTTACAACCAGATATCAAATATACCGAAAATAGCAAGGACTACTAATTCTGACCAATAATTGTGTGCTGTACATATTTTCTTTATACCGTTGTAAGTTAAATTTTATTATTAAAATTATAATTGAGGCCTTATTACTTCCTCCTAACACTATTTTCAGAATTGATAAATTGGAAACATCCCAGCATCTTATATTGAAGTAATAACTAAATCAATAGCAAACATTGCTGAAGGCTAATTTAGTTGTCGATTTTGTGAAATCACGTGGCAAATTATTCTATTATAATACTACCTTAATATGTATAACCTAATAGCTATTAAATACTAAAAATTAATTATCATATAGGGATGGCATCTTACTTACTTTTTGCAACAAATCTGTGATTAAATATATAGCTGCGTTTATTTTTTTTTGATCAATAAGGTTGATATATAACCCCTTTCCACAATTAACTATTTGTAAATTCTGTATACGCATTTCGACAACCAAGTTGTCATCATCAGCAGATAATTTCAAAGTGTCGCACCTGGTAAAACACGGCGAAAAAATTGTACGAAAAATAAACTCCGTACGCGATCCGCACCGTTGAAAACCAAGATGTGCACTGTTCTCATGTAGCACATCTTGGTTTTGTGCACATCTTTGTTTTCAACGGTGCGGATCGCGTACGGAGTTTATTTTTCGTACAATTTTTTCGCCGTGTTTTACCAGGTGCGACACTTTGAAATTATCTGCTGATGATGACAACTTGGTTGTCGAAATGCGTATACAGAATTTACAAATAGTTAATTGTGGAAAGGGGTTATATATCAACCTTATTGATCAAGTCAATCAACCACAGGCTCCATCAAATTCAACTGCGTTTATTTTGATTGTCAAATCATTGACTTATCCAGTGGTGTAACATATTCATGATTTTCAATGAATCCTCATGGGATTAAGGTCTGGTGGCCCTGGAAGCCACTACATTATTTGACTATTATGTCATTTTAAGTCATTCCTTTGCAGTGCTTTCATAGCAAATTTCCGTCAAGTATAAACATCATGTTCTGAATGATAACTAATGGCAAATCATCAAATAAGTTTTCAGTAATTTGCAGAAAATTTTCCACAATCAGTTGGTTTAGAAAATAGAATGAGCCAATCGTTCTGCTGTCTTTAATCCCTATCCAAACATTCAGACGCCCAAACTCTCTAACGATATTTGGATTTTTGTCTGCCCAATAATGCATACTGCGACATTCAATTCTCTCTCTCTCTCTCTCTCTCTCTCTCTCTCTCTCGCGCGCGCGCGAAAATAGTTTCATCGGATTCATCAGCATATGTTGAGGCATACTGATGAGAATTCGGCTGATCTTGAAAAATATCTAGAAATTAATTACAAAAATTAATCTTTAGAATATCATTCTTATACAGTAGTTGAACTGATAAGGATATAGAAGATTTTCTATTAAAACAGTAGTTTTATTACATGGAACGTTAAACTGCCTCTCTATGTGTTAAGTACCAAAAGTTAGCTTTTGTTCGATTTCCAATATTTACTCTACAAATGAATATTTCGCCTATTAGGAGCGAGAATACTAGTTTCCTTTAAACGCTGGTCTAATCTTCTAAATATTATCAGACCTCAGTTTGCGTTTAAAGTATCATGCTTTACATTCATTGCCATTGCAAAAACCAAAAACTATGTACATTCACTAAATGAAATTCGATTTTATAAAAATATATTTGATACAATTAGTGAATATGAAGTTAATAAATGTAAAAAATTTACAGCTGTTAACTTAGTACCTTCTGTTCATATCATTGAGAAATAAAAGTATTTCTTCAAATATTTATTTGTTAAAAGAATGTTTAAAATAAACCATTAAAATTATAGTCGCCAATCGTTTACGGTGGAATAATAAGGATAAACTGCATTTTCATTATAAAAATTTTACGCTGACTGCTTCTGTAAAAATACTACCTTAGATTTTATATATATATATATATATATATATGTACATATCTAAAGTTAATAAGTCTTTAGAGCTTTTTATACAAAAAATGTGTTAGAGAAGAACAAGCTACGTGTGAATTGCTCATCAATTTCTTCGAATACTATATATGGAAATAGTCTAAAAGAGGATAGAGAGGAACGATAATAATCATAAATAGCTGTTCTACATACATATATATTTATGAAAAAGTTTTTCAATCTTGTTTTAAACTAAGAGGAATTTGTTACTTATCAAAATACAGAAGTTTCATTCGCGAACGTGTTTAGATGTTAAAACCATTCTCTAAGAAAATTTACTCATCGCTAATATCATTAATCTAAAAATTCCCACAGGCGTTTTCACATTAGTTTTTATGCCAGATAAGGGAACTCTGTCGTATATTGAGGAAAAAACCTATACATTAAACCTACCTAAAAAAAGAAACAGAGAAAATGTTCGCCAAAAACGACAGATTCATTTATCACCGATTACAGCTTAATTTATTCGCACCGCATTCTCTGGTTCATTAATTGAATTAGATGATTCTATTATCATCTTGTGGAAATTAATCGTCATCAGTACAATGTAGAAATTATTATTGTTTTATAATATCCTGCTACTAAATAAAATACGTTTGACTGAAATAAATTAACTGAACACTGAATTAATTTCTCTTTATTTTGTATAATTAGTAAAATATTTTAAAAAATATCGAACACGATTTATTTTTCGATACCATATAATTTCGAAATATAATTACATATATTTTTATTCTAAAAACATATATACGTTGTTGCATGGTAAACTACATACTACAATTTATTCGGGAACTAAAAATAATACATTGGAATGTAATAACCGGAAAATCTCTTTTCTAATACTATGCTCGTAGTTTAAAGGTTTTTTATGATATTTTATGATAAATATTTTTTTAAATCTCTTGGTCGTCTGATTTATTGTATATTTTTGGTCATTGTTTAAGCATGTCGTGTAGGAGGTTAAACTTAGTTAGGTGATGATTTCCTTTTCGCGTAAGACTGAATGTTGATGTTTCTGTAGTTGTTCGTAATGCTTATATTCATGGTATTTCTCGGTATAATAACCATAACTGTCGGCACGCTTAGCCATACTATCTCTTATTTTTCTTTCGCATTCTATGGACCTGAATCGATTTTTTCCTTGGCTATTATGGTATTTATGGTTATGTGTGGAAAAAGACTTTTTTACATTTACTTTACCAGCAATTTCTTATACATCTATAAGTTGTGAGAGTGGTGAGTGGTAAGTGGTGAGAAGTAAATATAGAGATGATTACAGATTAAATTTCAAAGAATATTAAGTTAATCATCAAAAAAATACAAAGCCCTTCATCACATTACTATTTCTCCTGTTTCTTGTGTTCTAAATACGTATTTCAGCAACCTAATTGTATCTTCAGCAGCAACTAAACATATTGTAGTATTAAACATGGATGTTACACAAAGAAAGCTGCAAAAAAATGTTTGTATAGTAATAAAACATTCTCCAAATGTCGTATTTCTTGCGTATCACATCTCCATTATTCAAATAAATAGTTCTTTTTTGGTTAATTTCAACTATTTTATTTTGTTCAATTTTCCAAATATAGTGAAATTTATTTTTGGATCGGTTAGAAGTCTATTCTTTTTGGCTTTATCCAACACTTTTGAGCGTTCTTTGTCTTTACAAGATATACGAGGGTATTTTGACAAGTAGTGAGAATGGAAAAGAAAAACGAGTTTTTTAAATACAAAATAATTTTTATTTTTGAATATATTCTCCTAAAAGAGCAATACATTTATTCCAACGGTGCTCCAATGCCCTTATGCCATCTCTAAAATGCGATTCCGGAAGGCTTGCAAAATACTCATTTACGAAGATGATAAGGTCGTCGTTAGACGAAAATTTCTTTCCACCTAGTGCCGTTTTCAATTTTGGAAAAAGGTGGAAGGGGCCAGATCCGGCGAATAAGGCGCATGCGGTACTAATTGGAAATGAAACTCGTGGATTTTGGACATCGCAACTGTGCTGTTATGCGAAGGAGCGTTGTCTTGGTGAAACAGAATCTTTTTCTTTGCCATTTCTGGCCGTTTAACACGAATCTCAACATTTAATTTTTGTAGAAGTTCTGCATAATATTGTCCGTTTATTGTGGGACCTTTCTGAAGGTAATCAATGAGCAAAATACCCTTTGAATCCCAAAAAATTGATGCCATCACTTTGTTTGCCGATAAAGTGGTGTTCGCTTTCTTTTGAGGTACAGAACCACGTTCTAACCATTGTTTCGACTATTGTTTAGTTTCAGGTGTGCTGTAGTGTATCCAAGTTTCATCGCAAGTAACAAATCGCCTACAAAAATCAACCGGATTCCGCTTATAAAGGTCCAAACACTCATTAGAAATGCGCAAACGAGTGAACTTTTGATCAATCGTAAGCAATCGCGGCACCCATCTTGCCGAAAGCTTGGAAGGGCCCAATTCTTTCGTTAAAATGTGGTGTACGCGTTCTGTTGAAATGTTTACCATGTCTGCTATCTCTCTTACTTTGAGTCGTCGATCTTGCGTAATAATAATTTTATAATCATTTCCTTAGAAGTCACGATTTTGGGTGCTCCAGAGCGCGCTTCATCAACACAGCTTGTTCTACCACGGTTAAATTCATTTACCCATCTACTTATTGTGGCGGATGATGGAGCAGATTCACCTAATGTTTCCCGTAACTCATCTTTTATTTCGGTAGCTTTCATACCCTTAATTACGAAGTATTTAATCACCGTACGATACTCTGCCTTTTCCATTTTAACAAAACGACGTGTTGCTTCTTTTTCAATCAGCTGTCAAAAATAAACTAATCAACCGATTTATCTAAATATCGGAATGTAAACATATAAATAGGCAACCTAAATTACAGTGCATTTGCTTTACCAATTAGAGCGATACCTATGTGTCATTCTCACTACTTGTCAAACTATCCTCGTAGTTATACAGTCTCTCCTAGATAACACTATGCTTGTCGGACATTGTTTAGTGTAAGAGATATACTTTTGTTTAAATTAGACGAATTGTCGAAAATCAACTAAATAAACTTCCAAAATTTAAAGAATTCCTTCCGATATGACAACTATATTTAAAAAAATTAAATTGTACCGTTTATATATTTGACTATAATTGTTTTTTTCAATATATACAAACGTTTTTGTAAAATTATTTTAGAATAAAAAGATATTTGTGCATTTTGCCAGATACTTTTATTTGTGGCTTAAAATAATAATTTTTTTTTATGGGACATAAAGTAAGCAATAACTCGTATATAATTATTTTTCTCTAGTTTTTGTTTCTGTTTAATGGTATGAGTAGGTGGGTCGGTGGGTGCGGGCATGCATGCCTGGCTGTGTGTGCATGTGCATGTAAATTATTGCATATAATTTAATTATGGTTGAATGGTAAGGAAGGTTTCTAAAAGTGCGCTATATAAAATGTATATATATATATATATATACTTATGCAAGTACAAATTCATGTCTCCTGAAATGATTCACATTTCAGACTGCGATTGTGCGATTTTTCTATTAAACTATATATTACATCTTCAACTTGTAACGAATACTTTGTTGCATCTGTTGGATGCCATACATAATACGAAAACTATTCACGTCGCAATTCGTAAACCAAGATGCCAATCGCTTAATGCTTAAGTAATTCCATCAAATGAATGATCGAATAGCCAGCGCACATGTATACATTGTTTAATTATAAAATCGAATGAAGTATTGAAATCTCATCCGTTCTATTAAAAATAAGCAAGTTAAATATTTTTTCTTTGTAATATGAATATTACCTTTTAAAGCAATTATGAAATTTTTTGAAGGAAACCATATCCTTTTATTTTATTTCATTCTCAGACAAGATCAATTTTCTAATTGATACATTTTTTTTATTAATTCTAATATATATTATATAAATCTCGCAACTTTAAATAAATTTGATCTAATCATTGTTACCTTCTTTAATTAATTTAAATAGATAAATTTAATTATAATAATATTAATTATTTATAAATTAAATAAATTTAAATAAATTTTATAAATCTTAAAATTGTAAATTTTCTTTTGTAAACGAAACATGATCCAATTTCACGAGAATTGCATAAGTGTTTTATTTTGTTTGGAATTGCACTACAAAAAATACTTGATTTTCAAACAAATGTCTTGATTCCTAATATTATATATTTTCTTTTTTTACCGTCAATTTAACGTTAATTTATACAATGCCTCTAAGTTAACTATTTTTTCTTTAATTAAGCAATATTACGTTGTTCTACTTGTGTGTTTTATTTTTATCTTTTGTTATTGTATTGTAAACTTTGAAACGTTAAATTCCTAAAACAAAGTACGAAATTTCTTGTTTATCACCCCGAGGCACAAATATACAGAATGTTGCTTAATATTTTTAAACAAGGCATACTCTTCTTGAACAACCAATACGACAGTCTTCGACTGGGCAGGCTGGCAAGCTACACTATGAAAGGAGAATTTTAAGCAAATTCTTTTACGGGTAGGTTTTGTATTCTTATTTTTTGCCAATAGATGTAGTGTTTCGGATTTAAAGAGCATATTAAACTATTAGTCTAGTTTATACTCATCAACGACATAATTTAAGCCCCCGTGGGGCTTCCTCTGATGCAGTATTTGAAGATCTCCGTCAAAGGTATATTCATCATTAAAATACTCCCAAAGTAAAATAACGCGAAACTTTTCACATAGTATTATTACTTAATCGGAAATATACATTTTCTCTTTGTTATATGATCTAACCGACATCCAAATGTCACTGTCATGCCGTCCGCACCATGTACAAGTGCTTGCTGCTGCTTAATTAAATTATTCTAGTGTTTATCTTTTAGTCTTCACGTCATTAACTTTTGTCTGTAAAGTTCATATATTTTTTTATTACAAAAATATTAACAGACACAAAATATTATGTTTGTAAATACCACGCAAGGAACATAATAATGCAAAAAAAGTAATTTTTGTCAAGTCTATTTACTGATGAAGCAAACTTTTGTTACGTTGCTTAAGAAATTTAAACCAAAAGAGCACTTGTCAAAATGGCCACATACTACTTTCATATCCTAATGAAAAGTTATTTGTACATTTTTTTTAATTTTTAAGGGAGTTTGGGGTTGTTTCACCGAATAATATAAATTGAATTCATTTTTAAATTAATTACTGCATATGCGTTTGAGCCCATTTTGTTAAGTTTTAACCCGTTTCCGGAATTAAATACGTGGGATATCTTTTAAGTTTTGCATACTGGGACATAGAAGGCGACATTAATTAAATATTAGTACCAAAAATTAACATCCACTTTTATTAAACTAAATCCAGAGTTTCAAACACGCGATACGTGTAGTGTTGTAGCTACAACGCATTGTCAAAGTTGATAAGTTAGTTGAAAAATGGAATTAAACTGAGAACATGTTTGCCGAATAATTTTTTATAATTTTCGAAGACAATTGTCTCAACAAGAATGACTCGTCGAGTTGGTTTGTATTTCCGGCAGTGAAGCCCGATATCAGTCAACAATTTCCCGTTGGTATGGAAAACTCAAACGTGGACGAATTAGTCTTAGCGATAATCCAAGAACATGTTCACCAAAAACGGCAGTCACTCAGGAAAACGTCAATTATATGCCCAAGATGATCAACGAAGATGGATATATGACATATCGCCAAATTGAAGCGTTATTGAGGATTTCAAAGACTTCAATTGAAAAAATTTTGCAAAAAAAACCATACAGTCCAGACCTAAAAAAAAACGAAGACATACATGACTCGTCGAGTTGGTTTGTGTTTCCGGCTGTGAAGCCCGATATCAGTCAACAAGTTTTCAAACGGTTCTTAGCGATAATCCAAGAACATGTTCACCAAAAACGGCAGTCACTCAGGAAAAAATCAAGATATATGACATATCGCCAAATTGAAGCGTTATTGAGGATTTCAAAGACTTCAATTGAAAAAATTTTGCAAAAAAAAACCATACAGTCCAGACCTAAGTTTTAACGGTTCTTCACCTTTCCGAAAATCAAGGACTACGTGGTCAAAGGTTCCAATCGTCAGGAGCATTCAAAAACGCAATTTTAACTTTACAAACGATCGTTGGCACTGTAAGAGGTACAGCTGCTTCCAGAGTTGGTTCGAGTGCATGAAAAATGTACTAATCTTCATGGAGAATGCTTCGAAAAACAATGAAGTCTTTAAAAGCTACCTACTGTTTTATTCCAATATATGAAAGACAACCTATATAGTAAAAACAACGACATATTCTATCTACCGTTTTGTGGCACGTGACGTTAATACATTTTTTGTATAAAATTATTTTGTAATAAGTAATTTAAATTAATAATTATTAAATATAAATTCTTTCTTATAGTATCTACAATATGTTTTCATCTATTAACTCAGTCAGTATAATACTTTTCTCAACTCGTAACAATTTTCTTCTCAAAATTTTTGGTATCCTAAATTATGTGATAGAAATTTATCAAGTGTTTAAACCAATTATATTATTTACTTTCAATGTTTTTACCATTGTTTAAAAACTTAGATTTCAATTCAATTAAAAAATAACTTATCAATCTCATTCGAATATCGTCATATAGTAATTAACATTAACTGTACGAGGATGGTCCCATAAGTACTCGGCCTTACCTAGACATGGCGGTAGTTGCTTGAAAAATATCACTGTTTTAGAAAGTACACAATCCATAAAGCATGTTTGAAGAAGCCATATTGTTTAATATTTGTTTGACAGCCATCAATAGTGAACGTTTTCAGTGAATTTGTAAAAATGAAGAAAATTGGTCATCGTTACATGACACAATACTAAATTATGTGAAAGAAACATTTAAAAGGCCTCAGCCCAAATCTGAACTGGATTCTACTCTGGGTGAGTCTGCTCCTTCTTCTGCAACAGTGAAATATTAGGTAGCAGAGTTTAAACGAAGCCGTACAAGCTGCCAAGACGAGCATCGCAGTGGTCGACCAAATGAAGTGATGACTCCAGAAATGGTGAAGAAGATTCACAAAGCGGTACTGTATGATAGTCGACTGAAAGTGCGCGAGCTAGCAGACATAACAAGCATTTGAAAAAGTGCGGTACATCGCATATTATCTGAAAATTTTGACATGAAAAAGCTGCGTGCAAGAAGCGTGCCGCGTTTGCTTACACTCGAGCAAAAACAGTGTCGTGAAGATGTTGCAATCGAGTCTTAAGCGAAGTTTTACAGCAACAAAGCAGAATTTTTACGCCGTTTCATAACTATGGATAAAACATTTGTCCATCACTTCACACCCGATACAAAAGAAAAATCAAAACAATGGACTCAAAAGGGAGAACCAGCTCCAAAGAAGGCGAAACTCGTTTCATCTGCAAGCAAGGTCATGGCATCGGTTTTTTTGGAATGCACAAGGAATAATTTTCATTGACTATCTTGAAAAAGGAGAAACTATCAACGGCAAGTATTATGCGAACTTATTGCACCGTTCGAGCGAAGAAATCAAGCAAAGACGGCCGCATTTGGCTAAGAAGAAAGTGTTGTGTCATCAAGATAATGCACCAGCTCACAAATCAATTATTGCAATGACCAAAATTAATGAATTAAAGTTTGAATTGCTACCTTATACACTCTATTTTCTGTTCCCAAACTTGAAAATGGCTCAGTGGTCAAAGATTTTCCAACGATAAGAAGTGATGTCGGCAGTTAATAGCTATTTTGAGGAACAAGACAGCTCCTATTATAAAAAGGGTATCGAACTTATTGAACATCGCTGGGAAAAGTGTATAGAGCTGAAAGGAGATTATGTTGAAAAACAAATATATTTCTTTCCAAAATTTTTGTGTTTTTTTTGTTGGGTCGGATACTTCTAGGACCACCCTCGAATTTAATAGTAATCACCATGTTAGTTCGTCAGTTAATTTTACTATAGAAACTTCGGATTGTTTTACAAAATTCTCGACTACATTAAGATATTAGCAGATATGTAAAAAGATGTAGAAAAATGAAAACTTTGTTTATATTCTAGTTTTCCTAACCTACTACTACCTCTGAATAAATTATGTTCTACATTTATCATATAATTGCTTCCAAATGAGATAAACGTCAGTGAAAATAAAAGAGTATATCTAAATATAATAACTGTCATCGTATAGGCAGATTAGATATGTCATAATAATATAAGATTTAATCTAAAAGTTGACCCTTTTCTACCCTTGCATGTGAAAAGATATTGGAAATGACTACATGACTTTTTCATATTAGAAATAAATGGATTTGGACTAAAATAGGCGTTAGGGACCAATAGGGCTGTATTTCACAAATGCGCAAAGTTTCCATCTCTCTCATAACAATTTTTGGTATAGTAGCAAATAATACCAAATTTACTTTACAACAGTTAAAATTACTATTTCTTAATACTTTTAATAAAATTTGGAAGTACAATGAGAAATTTTAAATGTGTAATAACATTGCAAACTTTATTTAAAAAATACTATACTAATTGTACTATTTGTCCTTAATTTATATATTTGTTTTAAACTGAATTTTTAATTTTGCGAAATTATAATTTCCATGAAAAAAATGTCAGTTAATAGCTCTCTGCAAAAAAAAACATTTTTAAAATAATAATAACAATGTAATTATTGCCTTTCACAAACTTATATGTGTTTCAAAATCCACAATTACAAAAACATATGGCAAGTATCAAAATCAGTAACAAGACAATATAATAAAATAATAGTACAGCAAATAAACAAGTAACATCGGTAATAATTGTTAGAGGCGAGTTGTACAATTCAGTATTTAAAAAATTACTAGATTTTAACACAAAAATAGTTTATTGTAAAAAAATTAACAGATACAAAACATTATGTTCATAAATACCGCGATAGGAATATAATCATTCAAAAAGTAATTTTTGTCAAGTCGCATGTTTTATTTACTGGTGGAGCAAACTTTTTTGCATTGCTTAAGAAATTTAAACCAAAAGAGCACTGATTAAAATGGCTACACAACCATCACTTTTTTATAATTTAATGAAAAATTATTTGTACATTACCAAACGCTAGAGCATGCTAATATTTCTGATGGATCTAAAATCCTGAGAGATTAAAAATTGAATAAATCATGTTAAGTGTGAACTTCTAAATACATATGTAGATGAATTATATCTAAAGTTCGAATGATTTTCCTAGAAAAAGAGTTAGTATTCTTCTACTCCATAACTACTATTTCACATACCATGAAGGGTAAGTCCAAAATTTTTTATTACGACAAAAATCTAAATTTTCTCAAAAAGTAGCGTTCACAAAAATTGGTTTAAAGTTAATGTAAATTAACAAACACTTACGTACTGATATTTTTGAAAATTCTAGATGCAAAAAACCAATTTGATATCGAAATACACAAAGGGTATCAGCAAAGTTATGCAATACAGCTTTGTTTATTTAATTTTTTCAAAGTAATTTCCTCTACACTCAATACACCTCTCCATCCTCCGAAGCCAATCTTTAAACCAGTTCTGTCAAGTTTCACTAGTTAGTAAAACACACTCGTTGTCCCAAGCCCGCAGAAGTTCCTCATCACTGGAAAATCGCCTCCCTTTTAGCTTCATTTTCACATGCGGGAACAGTGCAAAGTCGCAGGGAGCAATATTTGGACTGTATGGAGGGTGCTCGAGAAGTTTCAATCCTATCGTAACCAAATATTCGGTGCAGGCTTCGGCGCGGTGAGCTGGAGCATTATCGTGATGGACGAACTAGGTGTCCATTCTTGACTTTGGCCGCAGGTTCTTCATAGATCCAATGACTTTAGGCAGGCACTGTTCAGTATACCACTTATCTGTGACTGTCTTCTGTGTGTCCAAAACGACGCGTTCCACAATTCCACTCTATTTGAAAAATACAGCTGATCATTTTCTTCTTTACAGATCGGGATTTTCTGACAACTATGGGTGTGCATTTTCCTCATAGTAGTAACGTTTTCCCCCGTAACTGACGTTTGTGGCCTTCCCGGCCTCTCACCATCCTCCACAATTAAATGTCCCCTTTGGAATTCTTTATACCACCTGAATATCGTTGTGCGATGTGGACAAACATCACCTAGTGCAAGAGTCATTTCTTCGAAGCACTGGTCTATGTTTAAACCACGCACAGAATTATAACGCGAAACTGCCCTTATCTCTTTCGTGACCACGATGCCATCACAAGCACTTTACACTCTCACTGCTAATGAATAACTGAGCCCATCGACATGGCGCGGTGGCTACTATGCACGTATGAACATGTCTCAACATGCAGCAACAAGCAGCTTCCTACGATTCATTGTTGCATCATGTTCTAAAACTTCCCTAGTACCCTTTATATCTAATTCTTTTGGAAAAAGTAAAAACAATAAACAAAAAATGAACTTTGCAATGGGTAAATGGATTATCTCTAAGATTCGAATGATTCTACTATGGTCGATAAAACTTTGCCAAAAGAACTTAAATGTGTTTCACAACATTTTTCCTATCTTAAAGGGTTCTTCATTATTTTACAAATGCTTTAGCAAATATGGAGTTTATGACATATGTGCCACAGCTTAAGAATGTGTTACTGAAGCAATTTCTAGTTAAAAATTTCTACTAAATATGCGCCTAAAGCTCTATAGTAACTGGCTACAAGTTTAGCAGTTGCTTGACCGCCAAAGTTACCAGACTTAAATCCCGTACATTATTTTTTATGGGGTAGGTTCAAAAATTTGGTTTATGTAGAACAATTAAAACAGAGCACAACTTGTTGCTAAAATTATGGATGTTAGAAACTATTAGTGCTTATCCTGAGACTGTTAGCAGAGCTATTTCTTCAATTCTAAGAAGAGCTGGAATATGTGTACAGAAATTAGTTGAACATTTTAAACAACTAATTCAATAAAGCGATTTCTTTTTAAATGGTTTTCATTGAATTTTTTTTAGCGATACACAATACCTGCATTAATAATGTTATAATCTAAAACTACAAATGCTTGTAGCTCAGTTACCGTAGAGTTTTGGGCATATGTTCATTAGATATTTTTTACTTCAGATTGCTTCAGTTACCAAAAATAACATTGGTGTACAATATGCAGATTTATGACAGCCCAATGAAAACTGTTAGGGTAATTTCAAATTCATTTTTGTATAATGCAGCATTGACGTATTTATGTAAATCTTACAAAGTTCACATTTGCCATAACTTTGCAGAAACTATCAAATGCAATTAATATTTTCAGAGATGATATTTCTTACTAAAAAGTTGTGAGAATTCAGTATTTTACTGAAGTAAATGAAAATGAAAAAAAACAGTGTTCTACCTAACTGTAATAATAAAATTTTGTCCTCTGATGGTCTTTAACTTGACAAACAAATGTAACTTGGAAAAAATCCTTACAGCATTCTCATTCTTTCTTTACTTAAGTACGTAATTTATGAATAGCCCTCTATTTCTTATAAAATTGTTTCTTTGGTATTTAAATTATAATGAGTTTTATTCGTATATTCTGTAAAATTATAAATGTTAAAAAATATAAGTGAAACGCATACTCAGTAATGTTTCAATCAATTTTAATTAGGCTTTTTTGGACATTACTGTAATAATGATTGAACTATAGTTATTTTATTTGTACATTTAATAAAAGCCCAGAAAGGTTTTCTTTATTATGAAAACAGGTTAAATATGAAATTTTTAAACTAAAAGCATGACACATTTAAAATTTCTTAATCAATCAAGGTTAATATAACCCCTTTCGATGGTGCAAATCTGGTACGGACTTTGTCTCTGTGCGGATTTTGCTGTGGTTGCAGGTGCGACACTGCGATTAATTATCTTGTGATTGTGACAACTTAGTTGTCGAAATACATATATAGAATACGAAAACGATTGTGGGAAGGGGTAATATTAACATAATTGATTAATTTAGTCAACCACAGTCTCCATTCACCTTTAAATGTCTTAATTACAGTAACAACAGCAAAGGCATATCCGCATGTATGTGTGTACTGATAATTTAAGCCAATATCTGAGTAGATTTTCTTCCTTCTTATTTTTTTCAGCTCCATTTTTCCATTCTTAAATTTTTATTTCCTTTACAGCCTCTACGACGGCATCCGACCACCTTTTTCTTAACCTTCTTCTGCTTATCCCCTTACCTTCAGGTTACGTTCATGCCCATAATTCTCATTTGTCATTCATACGTATAATATGTCCCAGCCATTGGTCTTCTTGATTTCACTATCTGGCTTATTATTGGTGTCTTAAAAAGATTATAAACTTACTCCGTTTTTCTGAACCACATTCACTTTTACTTCCCACATAAACCCTACGCAACCACTTTCAGATTTCAATAATCTTTTGAGATTTTTTACTAATTTTCCATTTTTAACCAAGTTTTACATGCATGCAGATCCACATGCATACAGACTCGTATAGTTTTATAAAAACATTATTCTCTCTAGATAGAAGCTTAAATTTTAAGAGCACGTTTATCTGCATTGCACAGATTGTCTTTCGTCAACTTTCATTCAATCTCAATTTCTTCATTTATACTACTTTTTATAGTACCCCAAAATATGCGAAGGAGTCGAAGTATTCAAAGAGTATTCTACCATTACTAGCAATACATATTATAAGATACCCTAGATTTTACTTTTATTTTTCGGTTTTAAATTTTGCTGTTTTTTATTTATTCTTAATCCAGCTTTACATGCCTTGTCTATTATTCGCAACACCAAGACAAAATTTCTTAAATACACATAAATATGTGACTTGTTGTCAATCTACTTTTTCAAAAAGCACTCTGATACTCCTTCATCAGTAGTTCAGAAAGTTCTTTTAATCTACGCTTTAATAAAGTGGCCAATAGTATTTTGTCTATACAGAAAAGAACCCTTTCTACATTCTTTCTTGTCTCCTTAAAATTTTTATAAATATTTCTGATCTCTTCTTTTCTATACTTCTTCTCTCTGTCTCTCAGCTTCCTTTCATTATATATATTATTTTTCTTTCTTTAACATGTTTTGTTAAACTTATTTGTTTTTGGTATATTTTTCTATCTTTTAACTCCTTGTCTATATATACCTCATTTCCTTTTCTTTTTTAGTTCTTCCTTACAGAAACTACTCCATCAACCATATTTCTTCTGGGTACATTTCTATTTGTAGCAACTTTGACAACTGTGGTTTAATTTCCCGTAAAATCTCTGAATACTGTTTTTACACTTTTGATCTACCTAATATTTCTACAACAGGTGCATGTTATATCTACCTGGGCATTTCGTTTGTGGTTTTAATTTTAGAGCAATTCTTTTTTATGTTTGCTATAGCTAGAAAAGAATAGAAATTTATAATTTTATTATTATTTATTATTAATTATTAATAGGTATTTGTTTCACATAGCTACTATGAATCAGATATGATAAATTTTGTTTGCTTTGTTAGATTCAGGTGCCTTCCATGTCCTATGTATATCTTTTATTTTAAATTGACTTCTTCACATGCGCCTGTTGAAACTGCTCTTACTTACGACACTCTTAGTCTCCACCTAATCTTCGCCTTAGAAATTCCGCATCATTTATCTGATTAGGCCTCCCCGCCAAACACTAGATTTACCTCTTCTACTATGTCGATACTCGGCTAACCCTGGTTCACCCGCAGCCCTGGCTCATTTTTCCATAGAGAGTTCCTGTATTGTATTTTTAGCAGTAGTCTCACAAGTTTTTCTTACTTTTTATTTTTTGGTTTGATCTTTATTATACTGTTTCTACGGGCAGCGAGGAAAAGTCTGGCCGATCAGAACCTCTTGGATAAAGTATGGCCTAATACATGGGAGTTACGCATAATAACCCCAGACGAACGTTAACTATTCCACCCTCATGTGAGCACGCAATTTTCCGCACATTATCTTGCGCATTACTTTGGATTTAGTTCGGATTCCTCCGGAGCTCTAGTTCCCGACTTACACACTAGTTGTGAGAGACTAAAGTAGTCTTAGATCATTATTATTATTGACGTTGTGCTTGTTCTCGTCTTGAGTGATACTTTTATAGATTTCTTCGGTTAACTTTTGCGCTCTTATGGCCTATTAAAATTAATACATCTTTATGTCCTTATACGCTCATTTATTGAATAACATATATTTATTATTTTTATGATATTAATGATAGGTTTTGATGTCTGCCATATATAAACATACATATGTATGTACATACGAGTATATATAGATGTACAAGAGCCACTTATTTGTACCGGTATGTAACTTTTGAAACTTTGAGCAATTTGATTAAAAAGGATGCTCCAATTTTTAGTAACTTTTTATATAGTGCACGTATGCTATTTCATCATTATTTCTTTCCAACGAGAAGTCAGGTATGCAACTTTTTATTCTTTTCTTCGAATTTTCAATAGATCTTCTAAAATTGATCTCAATTAATCAGTCATTCAATTTACGAACAAAATAATAAGATAAAACAAAGAGGAAAAGTTTGAAACGCCGATGAATAAGGATGAAGGCAGAGGGAAAGAAATACACGGAGAGAGGAAAAAAGATAAAGGATATTGAAGTACAAGTTCGACCGATTGCGAGTGATGAAACTGAATGTTTTTGTATCTGCATATTCATATCTAGATCTAGGTATACCACAGAAATAAAACCGATGAACATTTCAAAGAAATGTTCTCTCTTAATTTGCAGTGCAGTGAGAGTAATACTGGAATTACTTCTCACTTAACTAATATTAACAAAACATTATCGAAAGTATTGTACAAAACAATGACAAAATAATATTTTAGTAATAGAAACGAAAAAACAAACTATGTATAAAGTAATAGAGAGGTTTTCTAATATTACAGGCAACGTTTCTTAATTCATCAGCGATTAATTCGTATATCAAATATTTAAATATTTATTTTTAATTGAAATGAACAAGCTCTTTAAATGATTTATTGTTACGATTATGGACTATTTAACTATATTTAACTTGTTCTATTTAAATCAACATTGCTTTTGAGATTTAAGAAATTTTACTAACAGTGAATATTCTATTGTATTATTTATTCATTGTTCTAAATGCATTTGATCTAGTTAATCAAAAAATACTTTTTCATAAACTACAACACTATTAAATCAACGGTATAGCATCCAATCATATCTTGTTGAAAGAAAGCAAAGCGATTTACTTTGTAATCAACAGTCGAGACCTAAGGAAGTTACTACTGGTGTACCCCAATACCCACCTTATTCTTGATTTACATTGTAGATTTACAATAAAAACTAGTTTTATGTAAGGAGGTTGCTCTATACGCAGACATAGCGTTAAATGCATCGTATTTCAGTGTTCTTATAGTAAAAATTGCAAATGTAATGAATGACAAGAGTAACTGGATGTGTAGTAATCAATTAAATATCAATAAAAATTAAAAAAACACTAAATTTGTATATTTATGTAATAAATCAAAACTAATTAAAACATATGTACTTCTAATGAGACTTATACTTTAGATGCATCTGCTAAAGTTCTACGACATATTTCAAAAACATTATTCTTCTTTTGAATTAATTATATATTGTTTTGAAATAAAAGCTTATTATTATTATTACTTCAAAATGTTTTATTTTGAAATGATCGGTAAATATTTTATGTGTCGAACTTTTATTTTAATGCAGCATAATTTAAAGAGCGCTACAATAATAATATTTTGATAGGTTCAGTATAAGTTAAGACCTGTCTCGGTCTCTCTGTCTTAGTTGTTTCCGTATTGTGGCAGTGTAAACATCCCATCATGTTTTCTTGGTCAAAATGGAGTGCCGGAAAATGATAAACTATAACTTGGTACGTAAATTGAATATTTATCAGTGTTTGGTGAAAGTGGTTCTTATAATATAAAATAATTATTCACATCGTACGATCGTATTCAAACTGGTATAAAGATGTTCAGAGAAGAAATTTCGGCTACGAAGGTGCTTCGAGTTCAAGATGCCCTTCTAGTTTATTAACATTGTTCGAGTTCGATATAAGATCTATTAAGACAGAAGAATGTCTAAACAGTCACCACAAAGTAGTATACGAGAAGCACTTGCTTAGAATTGTTAACGTACAACATTCGTCTTCGTTCTCTTTCCAGCATCGCGAGTATTTAGCATGAACCGAACTGAGGATCTTGGAACATCCGTATTAATACTTAAATCTCGTTCTATGCGACTTTACGCAGTTTTCCCATATGAAGAACAAACTGAAAGTTGGTAATTAAAACTCTATTGCAAAATTATTATAGTTTGCTTTGATACACTTGACATACTGAACAAAAAAAACTTCTTCCATCTAAACTTGTTTATTTCTCACGACTTGTGTGAAACTTATAGCCTCGGTGTACACGTGTTTTCCCAAAATGTATAAGAATCACGAACACAACTGAACAATGAAGAATTTGTATCGTTTTTAAAACTAACATAGCTAACTCTAGCGCTACTGCTGGACTCAAATTAGACCTATTCGATGCTAAAGAAATAATTCAGGAGATCACTGAGTGCGATTGACATAGGAATAATTTAATTATATTCGAACTATCTGAGACGACGGAAGATAATAAAACTGATCAGGCCGCAGCATTTCTGTGAAAGGTATTTCGACTACTCTAGGTCTTCCTGTAGTACAAATTAAGAAAGAGACCTGTTAAGGTAATACTACCGTATTATGATGTCACAAGAGCTTTGTGTAATAGTCGTAAGTCGTGAGAACATATTGCTGCAGGCGAATTTGTACTTCGGATTAATTACTGCAATAATATTTCTAACATTGGATTGAAGGCAAATTCGGTAAATTAAACCAATCCAACAGACCCACTTTACTATTCTACGTGTTATGCGAAGTATATTAAACAACTATGTCTAATTAGTGTCCATTTAACAATCAAGAAAATTATATCATAATGTATAGAAAAATAAGAATTATAAAATATTATAATTCTTATTTTCTCTGGATCATGATATAATTTTCTTGACCGAAACCTAGACTTCTGACTTGACCTTTTTCTGGTTCATTTACTGTGTTAAGAAATGACAGACATTAATTGCAACATCGAAGAATTGATTTATTTTTTCATTTCATGTATCTGTATTTTCTAGATTAACAACTCTCATATCAAATTATAATTATCTCTAAGAGTTTATATTCTATTGCTATTTATTTTATTTATTTGCCACCTGATATAACATCTGATCAATTCGATTTATTTTTTGATGCAACTAATTGACAAAAAATGAATTTTCGGCAATTGTAATTGTCCTAATTTCGATGGTAATAACTGAATTGAAAGAAGAAGTGTATTGTTAGAAAATTTTATAAGTGCGAAGAAATACAATAAGGCGGTCAATTAAAATAACAGTACTTTAGCACTATTTTTTTTAACATTGCGAAATTCAGATCCTATAATGTCAAGATTCTCATTGCTCAGCTCTTAATGCAACATTAAATATTTTGAAAACTCAAGGGTATGTTAACCTTCCTTTCTACTTAAATAACAAATTCAATTTTCATCATGCTGACAATGTAACTCTATATCATATTCTCGGGTAAATCGACTGATCTTTCTTGAAAACTTATTCCGACATAAATCTCGCAACTTCCATTCTTACATTGAGAAATGTGTTCGATCTAGTTACTCTTCTCATCGGTTTCCATCCTAATTCGGCTAGTGAGATGAAAAAAATACTATTTTAATAAATGAAAATCTCATAAATCTACAAATTATCGCAATGAGTTTACAATATTGTGCAAGTTGATGAGGAAACTAATAATGTGTACAAGGTCTATTTGACTAAAGTTGAAAATAATATTGTAAAGAACCCTAAGGTATTTTGGTAGTACATATATTGATTCTAAAAATGATAAATACAGAGTTCTTGGTTGCATAATTAACGATCGAGAAATTTCTAACCTTAAAAAAATCGCGGAGGCATTCTTTGTTTCCTCAACCTCGGCACCTTCACATTCGTACTTTAATTACTGTCATGTAACAACTTTTTAAACACAGGTGATGCTTGCTGTAATGCAGTACTTAAAATAATTCCTGCTGTGGAATATGCAACATGACTCTTTCTACGTTTACTCTTTTAAGTCTACTTTTCCCGATACTTGAAAACTGAACAGATGTTTGAACAACTATTTTATCCTAAAATTTATACCTGTATTAAGTCATATATTATATATATATATATATATATAAACCAACACGAATTTATAGTAAGTCGATCTACTTCCATCAACTGAATAGAAGTAACTTAAATGATAAAATGCATTCTCTTAGACTTTTGATTTACATTATTAAGCTAATAGAATCCTATCTATTTAATAGGACTTACTGTGTGCTTCATTAGATGCTCCGTAACTTACATTTGCAACGTAATCTTGATATTATATGCAACTGGTACGATTCAAATGAAATAATCCTTAATGTCAACAAATGATAAATAATTGCATATTCTAAACGCAATTATCCAATTGTATATAATTATTCAATGAATCGAATCCATTTAATGATAAAACCGATTTTAGAAACTTAGGAATACTTTTCAATACGCGCCTAAGTTTTGCAATCATATCCACTATATATGTCATGCAATCATCCGTTCTCCTAAACCATCATGAATTCTTATACTTTAAGACTTCTGTATTACACCTTCATACGTAATAAACTTGAATACGCTGCCATTGTTTGGTATCCTCACTACGTCTATTTGGATCTAGAACTTCAAATAATGTAGAATAAATTTTTAAATTATTTTGCGTTTAATGCTATATCGAATATCAATACTGCCATATTCTTACACATTATAAAAGTGCAAATACAAATACAAGACTTATAATACTTTGTGTCTCTATAAAAAAAAATATTATTATCATTATTATTATTTTTATATTTAAGTACAGATGAAATTAAGTTCATTTTTTATTGTGTATTCAGAAATATTTTGACGGTTGAGCCAGTGTTCAAAATAGTAGTTTTTTTTAAACTATCAAATTCTTTAAGGCTTTCATGGAGTTCAGGAACTGGTAGAATTTAATTGGTATAATTTTGACTTGTTTCTAATACCATAATTGCAGTGTCTCTTCTGCTAGAAAATTATACTTAATACGTTTTTCTTTATATTTTGCTAAATGTTACAAGTGTCGGGTAAATATATTAATTGGGTATGTTTTCTTTTTAAACTGCTTGTGGTTCGTAATTATATCATTGTGTCCACTAATTTGTATTTATTATTATTATTATTATTATTATTATTATAACCTTCCTTCAAGTACATTTCATAGGTTAAAGCTTTATCATCTTATTGCAGACTTGATGTCAGACTATCTCAACAGTAATTGTACAGTTTGTTTTGGAAATTCTAATAAACAGTTTACCTAAGATTTCAATGTGCGCGCAACAAAATGATGATCCGACTCAAAAGTAATTTTAAAAATATCTACAGTAAGTACAAGCAGTCAAAAGCACTGCAAATTGTATATGTACATACATACGTGGGAAGTCCTTTGAGTTTTGCATAGTGGGACATAGAGGGCGCCACTAATCAAATGTTAGTTCTAAAAATTAACCTCCATCTTTAGTTAACCTTAATCCAAAGTTTCAGTGGGATACGTGTAGTGCTGCAGTTACAACAAACTGTGAAAGTTGACAAATTAGTTGCGAAATGGAACATTTTCGCGAAATAATTTTTTATAAGTTTCGAAGACAATTACCTCAACAAGAATGCTTTGCCGAGTTTGTTTCTGTTTACGGCAATGAAGCACCATATCAGTGAACAATTTCTCGTTGAGCAGATTAAACAAAAACGGCAATCACTCAGGAAGTCGTCGATGCTATGCTCAAGATAATCAATGAATATCGACATGTGACATCGCCAGATTGGAGATTTCGAAGACCTCAATTTAAAAAATTTTGCATGAAGAATTTTGTGTAAAAAAATTAGTTTCCCGTAGGATAATGTATTTGTTGACCGAAGAACAGAAAGCAGCTAGGGTGAATTAGTGTCGAAAAACTCTAGATAGCTTCAACGCCGGAAGCTCCAAAAAACTTGTACAATATTATCAGTGGTGACGAATCTTAGATTTACTCATACGAGCGAGAAAATAAACGCCAGTCATCTGTTTGGGTGTTCCGGGGTGAAGAGGAAGCCGACAAAAGTTATCCGTTCCCGAAGTGTCTCCGACTTGAATTATTGGACCATCCTTCGTACAGTCCGGAACTAAGTCCCAACGATTTCTTTACCTTTCCGAAAACCAAGAACGGAAAACGTGGTCGAAGGTTCCAGTCGTCAAAAGGAGCAGTCGGCGCCTTCAAAAACGCAATTTTGACTGTACCAACAAGCGAGTGGAACAACTGCTTCCAAAGTTGGCTCGAGCGCAGGTAAAAGTGCATTAATCTACGTGGGGAATCTATCTATTGTTTTCTCTTAGTTGTATATGCAAAACTTAAAAGGCAGCCTATATACATATATACGTCAATTTATAGCAGGTACCTGAATCAAATATTGGTATCGATAATTAAGATATAGAATAAGGAACCTATGCCGAGAAACTGGGAAAAGGAACAAATAGTAGCAATTCATAAAAAAGGAGATCACCAGGAATGCTCAAATAATAGATTAACTTTGTTACCGACCGCATATAAAATACTTTTCCAAATAATAAAAAAAATAAGAACAAAACCACAAAATTAAGTTGGACAATATCACTACGCTTTCATGCAAATAAAGTAAACGATAAATGCAATACACAAGCTGAAGTAAATAATGAGAAAGTATAGAAGCATATGAATGAAAAAAAAATCGATTTTAAAAAGAGATAAAACATTATAATAGTCATGAAAAACCTTGACATAATAGGGAAATAAAGAAAACCTCCATTAATGACAATGAAAATAAAGGAAGAACTGAAGGAATTCAAAATTAAATGGGACTTCAAATAAGGTGTTGCAGTATTAGCAACTCTATTGAATATAACACTGGAATATATAACAATCAAAGTAAATATGAGACGCTCAGAATTAAATGAAGACAGCATAATATATGCTAATAACATTGTAGTAATTACGAAAAGGAGACAGTTATTGATTGATATAAATCGGAAGGTGATTAACATATTAAAATTGAATGCTACACATTTGAATAAGTGAAGAAATTCAAATATTAAACGCTAATAAAAGGCTCTTAAAAATCAAAAATCTTACAGAAAAAACTAAATTAATAACAATGACAAAGAAGGATGAAGATAATTAAAAACTTGTTTCGATAATTTAAATTTATACTTTCAAAAAACATGGAAATTCTATCGGAATTCTTCTGTACAAGCTAAAAAATATATAACCATTTTCTATTTTATAATTTTATACCATTTCAGAAGTATCTTGCGAATGATACGTAGTGGCAACTATATTTTATTTGCCATTGTCAATATAATATTTTTTAGAAAGTAATGTCATTGCTGTGTAGTGGTAAAAGTATTCGATCACATGGTATGTATTAAATATACAAAAATTCTCAGATAATAAAAACATTACCTGGAAATAATTTGTTAGTCCACAAACTTTTACCAAAACATAACTGAATAAAAGCATTTATTTAAGAAGTACTGTGTGCAAACTATTCGCCAATCCAAATGATAGTCATTTGTTGTTTAACATCATAAATTTTTCTGGGACGTAGTAACATTAGCCCGAGTTAAGGTACATGAAACCTCGATGTTATCGAAGAGAACATAAGTTTATACCGAATAATAAATGTAATGCGATTTGTAACTTAAGTTATTGATTTTGCTATAAATAAAAGGTTCCCGTTTAGTACGAATTTAAGAAAAAAATCAAGTGAAACATGGAGACAATAGGGGAAGAAACGACAGTGATTTTAGTACTAATTCCAAAAGAACTAATTTAAATACATGAACTAAATATTTGATTATATTCTTTAAAACAATAAATTAGGAAAATCAGTAAAGAATGATATTACATTTTACACATAGGGTTTTATTGATAATTACTAGGCAAACTATCACCCATTCCTCTTAGATTCACTAAAATGGTAGTGAATCTAAGTGTTATATTTTTTTCTATTTTGTCAGATTAGGTTTATTATAATTAACGAATGTAATAAAAATAAGAACAGCAATCGATTCATCAATAATATACACAGAAAACTGTACCATTTTTACCCTGTTCCCTATTGTCATTTTAACTTTAAATTTCCTTACACCAGTATACAAATTATCAATATATTTGCCTTCATTTTGCTGCATTTGATTCATTTCCACCTTACGTACAGTTTCTTCGGTAACATTGTTCTTTAAGTGTGATCCGTAGAAGCGATTTTAGTTACTCGAATATTTATATTGTGTTCTTTTTTATGTATTGTACCTATAATTTAACACGTATTTGTTTATTTAGTCTTTGAACAGATAAAAGTTTATTTGTTCATGACACTTCAAAATATCAAAGCATCTTCCAAGGTTACGGGCCATCTTCTGCCTACGTCACTTTATAGATAGATTCATATATTATAAGTTTAAAATATTTATTTAAAAATGAAGTAATCATTTAAGAAATCAAATGTTCATTTAACTTAATTAAATTCAAAATGCACTTATTGAAATATATTATACTATAATCAATACCTATCGAAAGAATACATTGTCTAGGATTTGTTTTTACACATGCCATATTCTGATATAGAGTTCGATTATTTAGAGAAGAAACTATAACTCATCAAAATCTGCGCGACGAGATTCTACCATAGGCGTAACACGGTGGCATCCAAACAATACTTAACCTAACTTTAATATTTCTGTATATATTTTTTACTTCAATCGTAATAATTTGTCACTTACCATTGATAAAAGGGTTTTGAAAAAATAGTCTTTTATATAAATTATGAAGCTAACAAGTAAAAACAGCGAAAACAGCACACACACACTCTAAACACACGAACAACAATGGACACCACTGCAAACAGGGTCGCCCCTTCAGCGCATAATTGACTCGTCCTAAACCAAATTTCGTCCGAGCGCATTGACCTTGAAGTTTCTTCTCTAAATAATCGAACTTTATTAAAATAAAACTGAAATATCTTTATGTAAATGAGAAAATCTAACAATATTATAGTGTAGGTCTAATTAATTTTAAACGAAGAAAGGAGTTTTATATCTCATCTTCGGCTTCTTCCCAATCATCACCGAATAAAACATTCAATTTTATCTACCTATAATAATTCTTGAATTTGTATTCATAAATATTTTTAAAATATTTGATTCCGTTTTTCACCAAAATTGTCTTCGATACATCTGTTTATTTGTATGCTGCCATCAATTCGGCAATTGTAAGAACTTGCATTTATCAATAATAATACAAGAACCATTGATTTCCTTTATCGACATATTTGAATTAAATAGATTTTAACCCAATTTCTTTCAATAAATAACGTTCAAATATTTATTTACAAAATAAACTTTCAACAACTTTTAAACTCGCGATGATACTTACCTTTAGCTATTATTATCTCCTTGTATATTACTATCTATTTTTATCTAGGATATACTCTTTATCCGCCAGATACCTATCCTTTTTATTGTCTCGTCTTTATTTCACGATATAATTTTAAAGATACAAGATACAAAAAGAAACAATACTTAGTCTGATCTACGCACATGGGATCATTAAAGAAACTTATTATTCAATTTACAATACATTCGAAAACTTAAATACTATATAAAAAAATTATTACATTTTACTAGACTTTAGGTACTTTAGGCTACTTAGCTACTCATAACAGATATAACTTTATTTTCATTTTAGATAAATGAATCTACATATACGGTATAGCGTATGTTTGACACTATTTATGACATTTTTAAGAACACTGGAAATAATCCCCTGCAATCTTTGGATCTAAAAAAAATAATTTACAATAAGTAATGCATGTCCTTTATAAGATATATTTAACCATTGTCAAAACAAGAATGTACATTTTCATGTACATAAATACTTACTTTTTAAGAACTTATGTTTGGAAATATAATTTTAACATAATTTATTTTAATCTAGCCATAAAATGTGTCTTCAAACCTCAAAATCTCATGTACATTGGATATTATTATATTACCCATAGTCATAAACATTACATAACTTAAAATCTAAAATACACAATATGTATTCAATTTCAAAAAATTAGACGGATTCGAACATAGATTATAAAGAAAGTACACCTTCAAATAAAATGAATTCATGAAACAATGAAAAGAATAGGTATTAACAAATATTATATATACTAGGTCGACGTGTAGAAACAAATATTTATTTTATGCAGCACTTTTTCGTCGGAGAAACCAGTCATTATTTTTCATTTTCACTGCCGTAATCTTTTATGTCACCTACAAGCTACCGACAGATTAATCCAAGCTTATCCCTTTGATGAACGCAACACTAAAGTCTTTTGGCTCTCTAGAAATAATTCTATAACTAAATCTTAATACATCAGCAATAAATCGCGCAAGAAATTTTGTTACAGTTTAACTAATATATCTGATATGCAGTATTAGCAATAACTGAATTTATTTAAGATATACATATTGAAACATTAATTCTATTAATTTGACAAGGATATGTCAGGTGCCTTGGCTTTTTAAAATAGAACAAATACATTTGTACATATGTACGAGGGTAGTTTGACAAGTAGTGAGAATGGAAAAGAAAACGAATTTTTTAAATACAAAATAATTTTTATTTTTCAATATATTCTCCTAAAAGAGCAATACATTTATTCCAACGGTGCTCCAATGCCCTTATGCCATCTCTAAAATGTGATTTCGGAAGGCTTGCAAAATACTCATTTACGAAAATGATAAGCTCGTCGTTAGACGAAAATTTCTTTCCACCTAGTGCCGTTTTCAATTTTGGAAAAAGGTGGAAGCCGGAAGGGACTAGATCCGGCGAATAAGGCGCATGCGGTACTAATTGGAAATGAAACTCGTGGATTTTGGACATCGCAGCTATGCTGGTATGCGAGGGAGCGTTGTCTTGGTGAAACGGAATCTTTTTCTTTGCCATTCCTGGCCGTTTAGCACGAATCTCAACATTTAATTTTTGTAGAAGTTCTGCATAATATTGTCCGTTTATTGTGGCACCTTTGTGAAGGTAATCAATGAGCAAAATGCCCTTTGAATCCCAAAACATTGATGCCATCACCTTGTTTGCCGATAAAGTCGTTTTCGCTTTCTTTGGAAGTGCAGAACCAGGTTCTAACCATTGTTTCGACTGTCGTTTAGTTTCGGGTGTACTGTAGTGTATCCAAGTTTCATCGCAAGCAACAGATCTCCTAGACAAATCAACTGGATTCCGCTTATAAAGGTCCAAACACTCATTGGAAATGCGCAAACGAGTGAACAACCCATCTTGCCGAAAGCTTGAAAAGGCCAAATTCTTTCGTTAAAATATGGTGTACGCGTTCTGTTAAAATGTTTACTACGAGGATCGATCCAGAAATAAGGTTCCCAAAGAACTCCAGCCGCACGGGCAGGTGTGAGACGAAATCCGGCAACACCGCTGTGTAGGTATGTTTCCCTACTCCGGATTCCCACCTGCCGCGCTTCGCTACGCCGCTCAGTCTTGGCTCAATAGCCGTCCGTGATGGAGGTGCCCGTTGCTGATCCCGGCGTGTGCGAGATTCGTTCCGTAATTAGGTTCTTGCACGCGAAAAAGACACCACCCGTGGATATTCATCGACAGTTGACAGAGGTGTATGGCGGCAAGTGTATGACCATTCGACACGTGCGTAAGTGGTGCAGGGCGTTTAGTGCTGGTCGGAAGGAAGTCCACGATGAAGAACGGAGTGGAAGACCTTCAATTTCGGAGGCGCTGATCGAGATGGTCCAACGCAAAGTGCTTGAAAACAGGAGGATCACCGTCCGTGAACTTGTTGCTGGAAGTTCTTACGGTACAGTTCAAAGAGCTTGACTGAAAAATTGGGCATCCAAGTGTTGTGCT
>JAVIWB010005842.1:0-82670 GCA_031893035.1 Dermolepida albohirtum
GGAAGATTTATAAAAATAGATGGTATTATGTGAAAGGAGATCTACCGAGAAATTTTGGAAAATCACGTTTTACCGCCAGGCCTGCGATTAATCGATAATAATTTTGAATTTATGAATGATAATGACCCCAAACACACATCGTTGTTGTATAAAAATTGCCTTGTGGTGGAGAAAAATGAAAATATTTTGAAATTAATGACATGGCCGCCTCAGAGTCCGGACCTCAACCCCTTGAATTATTATGGAATGAACTCGATAGAAGAGTCAGAGAAGAATGTCTAACATCGAAGGAAAAACTGGAACATTTTACAAAATTAATGTAATAACATTACACCAGATGTAATAGGAAAATTAATAGAAAGAATGCCCAGAATAACAAAAGCTGTAATGGCCGCGAAAGAAAGTATATTTAATATAATATATAAGTATATTAGGAATAAGTTTCATAAATTGTAATTTTAATTTTTATTATATAAAGAATCAATAAATATTAATTTTTGTTCAATTTCGTTGATATTTTTTTCTCTTGTTGTTGCTTGATATAGTTGTCGTCCATAATACTTCTGTGAGCGGTAGTGTATATATTTCAGCTCTACGGTCTTTAGGCCCATGGCTTATTTAATATTACATTTCAAAACTTATACCTCCATTACATTTTTTGAACCCTTTCACAATTTTCCTCCATTCTTCTTTATCGCCCGCCCTGTTTCTCCAATGTTTCACTCCCACTTTCCCCACATCACTCACTACCGCATCCAATTAAATTTACTAATGTTAAAATACAGTTTTAATGTCCATATTTGCTTGGAATTTTGTCATAAACACAACCAATAGAAATAGATTTTAAGCAATGAAATAGTAGTGCCACCTATTTTTAATTTACGTTATTTTAAGTTTGATGTACATATGTATGTACATTTGGATCTGTTGCCATAAGTGTTAACTCATGTACATATATTTGTAAATAAACTTTGTATATACAAAATAACGCCGTGTTTTTTTTATGCGGGTGTTACATTAGTGTGAAAAATTCATCCTCCCAAACATTATTAACAGATTAACGCAATGTATTAAACATTTTTGCGAGGGCGTATTTTTATGTTATTTACTTAGTTGTGAAAAAAAAATACAAAACACGTATTATTTTAATAATCCTTTTACGTACATCCTTTCGACATTTATTGATTTGTTCCATTTCAAAATATTGTTCGGCGGCTTTTTTAAGTGCTTCCTCAGACATAAAACGCTTTCCTCTGAAATTACTTTTTAAATTTTCAAAAGTCCAACGGAGTTAGAGAAGGTTTATATGGTGGATGCTTTAGACCTGTAAGGACAAGATCATTGATTGTCTGCATAATTCTGTTTACTTTACAGACATTGTTCTTTTGCGAATGAAAATTCGAACCAATTTTGAGATTTTGGATTGTGTTTGCGTAAGCCTATCCGCGTATGATTGACTTCCTCGGCATATATCTATTAAACAAGACTAGTTCAATAAAAAGTGACCAGGCTGACTAAAAATAACAACATCAGTATAGAATTAAGTAATAGTTTATTAAGCGAAAGAAATAGACGAAAAAACTTCACCGCAAATTGCAGCAGAGACAAACATTAATCAGAATAACAAGTTAGCATCGCAATGGTGAAAAGACGTTCACGAGTAATTGTTCAGGAGAGTTGCTATGCGAAAATTGCTATTTTGCAAGCAAACTAAATTAACTGGTTAGTTAGGGCAAGACAATGTAAGGAATGGATGCTGGAAAAGTGAAACAAAATGCTCTGAACCGACGGGATATTCGGTTAAAAAAGAAGAACATTTGTCTGAAGATCAATGGGAGAACGAGTTCCCGAATCACGTATTGCGTCCACCATCAATATCAGAGGATGATCAGTAATGGTTTGCGGTCGTTCTGATGTAATATTTGTAGGTGATCTTATTCAAATAAACGGTATCATAAGAAAACAACGGTTCAGAATACCGTTTCCTCTGGGACACGACGGATTAAACTGTATGTTTCAGAAAGATAATGAGTTCAAGCGCACGTCCAAATTGTTTTGGAGGTGTCTAGAGTAATTAGAAGAGGAAGAAATAATTCTTCTTATGAAATGGTCTCCTTAGAGCTCCGAATTGAATGCTATAGAGCTGTTATGGGATGAGCTAGACAGACAAGTGCGAAAATCAGTTCCAACATTAACGAAAAACACTGTGGATCCAACTACAGGATGCATTGTCAAAAAAAGAAACTCTGGCGAAATTACTTGAAAGGACGTAGAAATTGTGCCAGGCAGTAATATAAACTAAAGATGGTCACATCTCTGAATCCCTGAAAAATGATTTAAACAAATTTAAAAGAATATTTGTTTTTTTATTTATTATTTTCTGAGTGAACAAACACTTATGGTTGGTATGTATGATAATTTTTCTGAGCAGTATAATGGGAAAGACAATTTTTGAGATGTTTTTTATCTTATTTTGTGGGAAATTTTATAAATAAAGAAGTTTCTTAGTACAAAGGAACATAAATTTTAAAACATGTCCACTTTTCTAAAAATATTAATTAGAAAGAAAAAATATATAAATATGTGGCATTTAATATCGAATTTTATCATTTTGTTATCGATTAACATAATTATAATTCTTATCTATAAATCGTTTCTAAACTATCATGAGTAAATACTTAGAATTTATTAGAATTACGCATTTTGTGTGGTAGCCTAGATAAAGATAATCCACAGGTTTTAAACCTAATACTAGTTATTAATATATAATTTAAGTTTATATTAATAAAATAAAGTAATAAATCGATAGTGCTTATCGAAATAAAAGTATTTACAAATTAATAAATGTAAATAAAAATCGGCCCGCTCTAAGATCAGCCGAAGAAAACTAGAGCAGAGAAAGAAAAAAGCTACAGGAATTTAATAATCCACCAGCAGAAAAAACTTACCAGGGGATGTTCGAATACCATGGTTGATCTTTTAGGGTGAAGTTGCAAGCTTGCCCAGACGGAGACAATCATGTCGGTTGTTCTGAGAATGGAAACAAAGCGCACCACTTTGTTTAATAAGAGCGCTACACCCTGTATAAGTATGTCAGATTCAGTAACAAGCAGGAGTTAATGGAGAAGCGACAAATATACGTTGACAAGTGAATGGCAAAAATTAAAAATAAATGAAAGACAATTAGCACAACGTAATTTTGTTTTTGATTAATAAACACAAAGAAAAGGTTGTCCACCAACAGAAAAAACTTACCAGGTTGTATTCGAATAACCATGGTTGATCTTTCAGGGTGCAGTTACAAGCTTGCCCAGACGAAGACAATCATGTCGGTTGTTCTGAGAATGGAAACAAAACGCATCACTTTGTTTAATAAGAGCGCTACACCCTGTATAAGTGTCAGATTCAGTAACAAACAGGAGTTAATGGAGAAGCGACAAAGATTCGTTGACAAGTGAATGGCAAAAATTAAAAATAAATGAAAGACAATTAGCATCACGTAATTTTGTTTTTGATTAATAAACACTAAGAAAAGGTTGTCCACCAACAGAAAAAATTTACCAGGTTATATTCGAATAACCATTGTTGATCTTTCAGGGTGCAGTTGCAAGCTTGCCCAGACGAAGACAATCATGTCGGTTGTTCAGTGAATGGAAACAAAGCACACCACCTTGTTTAACAACAGCGCAACACCTTGTATAAGTATGTCAGGTCCAGTAACAAGGAAGAGTTAATGGAGAAGCGAAAAAACTTCGTTGGCAAGTGAATAGTAAAAATTAAAAAAAAATGGAAGACAATTAGAACCACGTAATTGCATTTTTAATTAACAAACGCAAAGAAAAGTTTATCTATCCACCAACAGAAAAAAGTTACCAGGGGATGTTAGAATAACCATGGTTGATATTTTAGGGTGCAATTGCAAGCTTGTTGAGACGAAGACAATCATGTTGGTTGTTCAGTGAATGGAAACAAAGCGCACCACCTTGTTTAATAACAGCGCAGCATCTTGTACAAGTATGTCAAGTCCAGTAACAAGGAACAGTTAATGGAGAAGCGAAAAAAAATTCGTTGACAAGTGAATAGTAAGAATTTTAAAAAAATGAAAGACAATTAGCACCACGCATTTCCGTTCTTAATTAATAAACACAAGGGAAAGGTTCTCTAACAGAAAAAACTTGCCAGGGGATGTTCGATTAACCGTGGTTGATCTTTCAGGGTGCGGTTGCAAGCTAGCCCAGACGAGGACAATCATGTCGGTTGTTCAGTGAATGAAAACAAAGCGCACACCTTTTTTAATAACGTAACACCTTGTATAAGTAAGTATGAATTGGTTGATTAAATTATAGTTTTATTAAAACAAATTCAAAAAATCTTCTCCGAAACTTGGCCTAGTTTCTTTCACATCAAGTAGTTACAATATGAGCATTGAACAAATGAACTCAGCTGGTCAGCTAATAACATTACACGTTTAATAAACCATATAAAACAAATAAGTTACAATCTAGAAAATTTTTTGTCTCACGGGGAAGAAGGTGAAAGAGAATTAAATAAAAAAGGATCGATGCTAAATTAAAATATAACATTTAACTGGAATTACCACGACTAGTTCGAGCTCCGACTGTTCACGTGGCAGTTAAAATGGAAGGTTAAGGTCCCATATTTGCATATAGAAGGAATTTTACTGATACAAAAATTATTGTATAATCCGTATTTAGCACCCTAAAATAATATTAACAAAAGAAGAAATTATAAAAAATGCACAATATAACCAAGATGGAGATAGATTATAAGCGTACTATCTAAACGAAGCCTCTAACAAAAATTGAATGTATTGGGTTGGCAACTAAGTACTTTCGGTTTTGTAGTATAAAATAAAACACTTTTTTTAAACAAAGAATAGTTTTTAATCAATTATATATTTTCCATTTTGCTCAATGACCTTTTGCCATCTTTCTTTCAGTTGCATGATTCCGCGCTCATAAAATTTCTGGTCCTTATCAGCAAAAAACTGAACCAGGTGCGAGTGAAGGTCATCGTAATTTGTGAAAGTTTTAACATTCAAAGAATTCTGCAAATTTCGAAATAAATGGTAATAAGATGGTGCTAGATCAGGGCTGTATGGGGGATGTGGCATCACTTCCCAGCCAAGCTCCAATAGTTTCCGACGAATTGCCAAAGATGTGTGAGTCCTTGCATTATCTTGGTGGAAATATACTCCTTTACGATTTGTCATTTCTTGCAGTTTTTCTTTGATTGCTTCATCCAGTTTTATTAATTGTTGACAGTAAATATCAGAATTGATCGTTTGGTTCCTTGGAAGCAGCTCAAAAAAACACAACACTTTTGTAATCCCACCAAACTGACAGCATGATCTTTTTTGGATGCAATTCAGCTTTCGATGTGGTTTGAGCTGGTTTATCGTGTTTGCTCCATGATCGTTTTCGAACTATGTTACTGTACAGGACCCATTTTCCATCACCAGTGATGATTCTTTTTAAGAAAGGGTCGGTTTCATTTCGTCTAAGGTGCATATCGCAAAAGTTGATACTTTGTGTTAAATGAATTTCTTTCAATGCGTGAGGTACCCAAATATCAAGCTTCTTAACTAGCCCAAGACATTTTAAATGTTTTTCAATTGTGTGCAATAAATGTAGCCTCTCCGCAACCTCTCGAACAGTTATATGACGATCCTCTTCAATTATGACTTTGATTTGGTCATCATCAACTTCAGTAGGCCGACCAGAACGTGCGCTCTGTTAAGCAATTAGCACGATAAACTTCACATATCCTTTTGTGAGCCGCAGCAGCTTTCTTTCCTTTACAGAAATAAAATAGTAAAATATGTCGAAAATGTTCCTTTCTGCACTCAATTTAAAATTATCCCACAACTAATAGCTTTAATAAAAATCACGCACTACTTGCTTCTGAAGTTACGTCAATGTGACTAGTATCACGCGACAAACGGTGAAGTACAGCACTAACATACGTTATTCAAAAAATAAAGCAACGCTCTCTATCAGAAAAAACCGAAAGTACTTAGTTGCCAACCCAATACTATAATAAAATTGGTAGACCATAAAAACGTTTCTAATCCAGGAATATTCTGATATAGCTATCACCACAGCATTACGTCTAGAAGATAACGACATAAAACAACATATAACGTATACGCCATTATTCAAAATAATGTAGCAAACAATCGAAATGTAAAATTATAAAAAGAAGCATCTAATTTATGAAAAAGATCTTAAATCGCGCGGTTCAATAAAGTAAGGTAGAGATTACGTCAAAATTAACAAAAATAAAACTTTAAAATAACTGAAAACGAAACAAAATTAAATATAAAAAATTTCTATAATCAAATAATGCTTTTAAGACGGCTACTCATTTTCATAGTTTGAATCATCTGCTATATATTTATCAAGTTTAGTAGACGTTTTTTAACTACTAAAAGACATATGTGACTAATAAGTATTATTGGTGAAGTTTTGTACTCGATTTTTGTGTTTCGCCATAGTTGTTACAGCAATCGATATTTCGCTGTTCAAACTGTTAGATTTGTCAGAATTGCCAGATTGATTTTTTCCGTAGTTGTTTATCCGATAATAATTCCTTTTAGCAGTCAAATTTCTAGAACTCTTGATTTCTTGATTCTTCTAAATATCTCTTGTCAAAACCGTTGATTACAAGATCACTAAAACTTTTTCCTATTTATTTTAAAATGTTTTCAGAAGGTTACCGTGTATGCAGCCATTCTGACATACGAGGGAGCGTTTTTATATTCGCGGAATGGGGGACAAGGGGTGGAAATAAAAAAAACATATTATTTTTCTTTTTCAATATATTCACCTGCAAGACGGATACACTTTTCACATCTTTCAATTAATTTATTTATACCCTCATAAAAAAATGATTTCTCTTTATCTGCAAAATACGCCGAAACTGCCTCCTTGACTTCATCATCGGCAGTAAATTTTTTACCCCGCAGCTCTTTTTTCATTTTCGGAAACAGGTAATAATCACTCGGGGCCAGGTCTGGGCTGTAGGGTGGGTGATTCACAATTTCGAAGCCCACCTTATGCAGGGCAGCTAACGCAACGCGGCTCTTGTGGACGGGCGCGTTGTCGTGCAAAAGCAGAACACCTTTTGTCAATTTTCCCCGTCTTTTCTCTTTAATGGCTTCTTTTAGTCGCTCTAATTTTGAAGCGTAATATTCTCCGGTTATAGAAACACCTTTATCTTTATAATCAATCAACAATATTCCTTCCGAGTCCCAAAATACCGTTGCCATGAGTTTCCCAGCTGATTGTGACACTTTAAATTTCTTGGGAGGTGCTGTGCCCTTTTTATGCCACTGCATGGAGTCTAGTTTGGACTCAGCTTCATAATGATGAACCCAAGTTTCGTCTCCAGTAACAATTCCACTCAATACACCATCCTTGTCTTCATTACAGAGGTCCAAAAATGCACGCGAACACTCTACGCGCTGTTGTTTTTGCGGTGGCGTTAGCATTCTCGGCACCCATCTTGCGCTGACCTTAGACATGCCGAGATGATCGTGTAGGATTTTAAAAATTGTTGTATCGGATACTCCAACCATATCTGCGAGTTGTTTCTTCTTTAGTCGAGCATCTTCGAGTACAATTTGTTCAACTTTTTGGATAAGTGCTGGCGTGGTCACCTCAATGCTCCTGCCCGGCCTCGGGTCGTCTTCAAGGGATTCCCTTCCTTGTTTAAATAAACTATGCCACTTGTACACCATGGTTTTTCCTGGACAAGAGTCGCCGTAAATCAATGACATCTCATTCATTATGGTCGCGACTGATTTTCCTTGCCTGGTAAGGAACTTTATAACGGCACGATATTCGATTTTTTCCATATTTCACTTTTCACTCCTGATTATGTTACTTGGTTGACGATAGCTCAAAGACTAACTGTCTAATAACAATGAAACTTCGTATTTATACTAATCATGAGTCGCTGCACAGGCCACGCCCCCAATGCGCCTACTCACCCCTCTACAACCCGCTCATTCCGCGAATATAAAAACGCTCCCTCATAGTATTAGGTCATTTGGAAAGGCCTAATTTATTTCCTCATGCTGAAAAAGTTTGTGATATACATATAAGTATAAAATCGAAAAAAAGAGGTTCTAATACATGAATCAATGTGACTATCAAAGGGATTCCAGATTATGCTTTGCTCTTAAATTTTCGAGTGCCTTACTGGATATCTGAGTGTACTAAATATATATTTTTAAACTACTTTTAGCAGTGGAAAAATTATTAACAATCAGAATATTAGCATTCACTTCTCAAAAGTAAATACATCACTCCGCCAGAATTGTATTAAATATAACACAAATTATTTGCATTTATACCTACATATGTATACGTAAGAGCAATCAAGTGTAAGTCGTTGAGAATAACAACTTAATTGTCTAAATACGTATACGTTTAAAAAAAATACATTACGTTGTATTAACACTATATTAAAGCCCTTGTTTCTGTATGCTTCCAGAATTTATTAAATTTTTAGTTTCAGAAATATCTGTCAAGGCTATCTTGTCGATGATGTCAGATTATTTGAGGAGTTCTGGTATTCAGCGAAATGTGTCGTGGTCAGTATTTTATTCGACAATTGCTGTTTTCCATTAATGATGCACATTGTTTTTGTCTTTCGCCATGCAGTTTCTATAAAAATCGATATTGATCAAAGCCAATTTTTATAGGATTTGTTTTTGAAAGGACAGAATAATCAGTATAGATGAGTACACAGAGCTCTGGTAGAAAGTTCTAAACGAAACTATTAGGCGAACAAAATCAGAATTCTGATAAATATCAAACAGACGGACCAAATATAGAACTAAGATCCTATCGGTTAGGTAATCTGGAATTTCTATTGATAAAAAAATGTAATGCAAACTTCAATAAAGGGTGGCGCAAAAGTAATGTCGTAATTTGAACTAGCTGCCATTTTGTTATAAATGAATAAAAAAGAGTCCTGTTCTCATAAAAAGTTTATTAGAATGTGTAAAATTGATGACATTAATTGGAAAAAATTATATCGCTCAAATGGCCACCTCCCGAGTTGATGCATAATTGCGCTCGTTTTACGGCATTTTGAATTGTTGCTCGCAAAACATCTGGCTCGAAATTGTCGATTTCTTCTTCAATGTTAGCTTTCGAGACTTACAAGTTTCGTGGTTTGTTGTGGTAAACGCGAGATTTTAATAAATCCCAAAGAAAGAAGTCTGGCGCTGTTATATCCCGACGGCCAGTTCAAATCTCTAAAACGGGAGATCACTCGACCTGGAAATTGGTGTCTCAAGATCTTCATATTTGCCCGAGCTATGTGAGCAGTTACTCTGTTCTGTTGAAACCAACAATGATCGAGGCCCAATGTAGCAACTTCTGCCAAAAGAAATCGTTTAGCATCTGCGTATAACACTCACAATTAACGGTTACGATAGTGCCATCGGCGTCTTCAAAACATAAGGGCCAATCACATTTTCACTGCAAATGTCGCACCAAACAGTAACTTTGAGGGGATGTAATGGCTTTTCATGCATTTCATGTAGATTCTCTGTGTCCCAGAAACGTAAATTTGGTTTGTTAACATAACCACTTAAGTGGAAATGGGCTTCGTCGCTCATTATGTTTTTTGATACGAAATCATCCTCTTCTTGCACCAAGTTTAACAAAGTATGGCAGTAAGTTAACCTTGTTCGACGGTCAGCAGGCAGCAATTCGTGAACAGTTTGCACTTTGTAGGGAAACATTTTCAAATTTTTCACCAAAGCGAATGTCTACTGATGCCTAATTGTGTGCATCGTCATCTCGTTGATGTTTGTGGATTCTCTCTGACGTCGTCGGCAATAACAGCAGCGATGTTCTCGGTCAAACGAATAATACGAAGCCGGCAACTTCTTGGGACATCTGTAGTTTACCCAGTTTGCACGAGGCGCTCAGCCAAACGCTTAATTGTTCGAGTACATGGAACACGACGAGGAGGAAAACGACGACGAAATTCACGCTGCGCTAAAACGACAGACTGAAAATTTGTCAAATAAGCGGTAACAATAATTCTACGTTGTTGAGATGTGTATCGCTCCATGGCCTGTTGACAATTAATTCTCTATATATCTATATCGTAAATGTCAAAGCACAGTGACATTTGGCGCCATCTGCAAAAATGGCAGCCAATTCAAATTATGACATTACTTTTGAGCCACCTGTTATATGCAGAGACGCCAAAAGATTCTAGAGAGATGTAAATGCCACGATAGATACGAAAAGGTTGCAGTGGAATAGACTCCATGGTCACCTCAAATAATCCTGATGCCCTAGCTTTAGTGTCCGTTTGGAAACAAGGTATTGGGTTAACGGTAAATATTGAAAAGATTCCAGTGGAATAGACTCTACGACTACTTCAAGTAACATTATTGTTATAACATCAAAGTGTATTTGGAAGCAAGATATAGAGGTCACGGTAAATATTAAACTTGTCCGATGTACATTTTTCACCTACATTTTACTAATACAGATTTTTTCTGATCAAATGCACATATTTTTGCGATTTAAAAATAATTAACTTCATTTTCTAGTAGATTGATCAACCACATCGTATCCACGCAGTATTCTTTTCTCATTTCGTGTTTCTGTCTCACTTGCTTTTCCATTTCAGTCCGTGTTAAATGTCCCGTGTGATAGGCTGCTCTCATGAACAAAACCTTTCCGAGTTCGCTTGTAAATCATGCAATTGCATACCAAGATGCAGAACTAACTTTAATCCTGTAGGAGACGTCGCTAGGTCGAGCCATCGTGATTCTATTTAATTGTTTACGTGATTTTTATAGCGGGTTTGTGTTGCTTTCTCTTGGGCGAGAGGGGACAACGACGAGAAAACATTGAAGTTATATTGTAACGATATATCTTTCGAGCGAAATAAAGAAATGTAATCGTTGGTTGTGTTGTGCGGCAATGTCGCCGGTTGCCAGAGAACATTTTTGGTGGCACGCTAGGACGAGCGAGTTCACTCGATTAAATTTTATTCGTGATGGAATGGAAAAATTTACGGCACCTGTTTCCGTTATTACGGAGTTTAATGTGCTGTATTTTGAGGTTATATTAATATATATTGACAGCGGCATATTGATGTATAAAAGGGAAAAAAACCTTCTCTTAATTTAAAAAAAATTACTTTTTAGTCTTATAATTTATGAAAATAAAGATTGCGCTTTAATGTGAAAATCTGGATTTTTTCATACAGAAATCAAATGTTTGACACTTCGAAGTTTATTTGAGAAAAGAGTTTATAACAGCTGAAAAACGTTAAATGTCTTATAGAAGACGTACACTATCTCATAAGTATTTGGTCACCCTTGTTTCATTACAGTTTCTATAGAAAAGTTGTAATTATAAAATTCATTTCTGCAGTAAGAAATAGTTTGATAGTAAACATTCAAATCTATAAAAGCTTATTCAAAAATAATTATGCGATTACCCTATTATTCACAATGAATGATAATACCCTAAAAAAAACTCTAGGTAGAATAATTGCACTGGGATTAGATCTCTCGATTCTTGGAAATATTCGATTGTTATGATTTTATTTTAAGATAGGGTGTTACTGTAAACTAAGTATTTATACTTGGGTATTTTGGCAAAATTGCAGTTAGTTTTTGTGAGGTGCTCATAGTGGTATTTGTGTGTTTCGAAGAATTCAATCGGTTAGAAATGCCTAAACGGAAAGAATTGCGTGTAGAAACACGATCGTTTATAATCGCATACCATAAAACTGGCAAAAGCAACCGCGAAATTGCCACAGAATTTAAATTTAATCACTTCACAGTGGGTTATATCATCAAAAAGCACCGCGAATTTGGAAGTGTGTTGAGCAGAGCTCCAAGGGCAACAACCTCAGCAGAAGATCTTGCAATGTTGGTAACAAGCAAGAGAAATATGCGAAAAATAGTCACAGAAATCACAGCAGAGATGAATGCTGTTTGTCGAAAACTCATTAGTGTTTCCATAGTTAAATGGCGATTAAAGGAATCGCTCTTCATGGATAAATTACAAAACGGGAGCCGCTTCTAAGCAAGCAAAACAAGCAAAAACGTTTAAAGTGGGCACTCGATCACCAAAATTGAACCATAGGAGACTTGAGTAATGTATTGTGGACCGATGAATCCAAATTCGAGATTTTCGGTTCATGAAGACGTGTTTTCGTAAGGAGGTCTGTTTATTTGACATATAATCACGATGAGATGGTATAAAATTATAAATTACTAGTAATTTAATAAAAGATATGCCCTCCTTTCGCTGTGATGATAGTCTGAACTCTTTTCGGCATGGAATCTATTAATTTTTGACAGTTTTCCTTTACTGCTTCTATCAATTTTGTCTTCGTCGTACAGCCCATTTTATGTACCTAGAATTACAAATGGCCCACGGATTTTCAATTGGGTTTAAGTCTGGACAATTGCCAGGCCAGTCGAGGAGAGTTATTCCTTTTTCCTTGAAATATTTGACCATAATCTTAGATTTGTGGCATGGAGCTGGGTTCTGTTGGAAAATTGTACCTCCGTTTGGCTCACATTTCTGTAGATCTTTTCCCGAATACTTATCCAGTAGCTCTTTATATTTTTGGTTGTTCATCATGCCTTCTATAGTCACCAGCGATCTAGTCCCCATGTACGAAAAACATCCCCGAAACATCTTCTTTACAGGATGTTTGACAGTCTGATCGATATGAGCTGCAGTGAGTTTTTCATCTCCACTTTTTCTCACGAATTTTGATCGCTGCCCCTGCACCAAAAAATGGGACTCGTCTGACAACACCTTTCTCCGGTCTTCCTCATTCCATCCGGCATATTTCTTGGCCCAAATACATAAGCCTCTGCTTCATCATTCGTTGAGTGAGGAGCTGCTTCTTATGTGGTCGAATGGCTTTTCTTCCAGACTCTAAAAGCCTCCTACGAACTGTCGAGTCATGCACTTTCACTTCAGCACCGGCTAAGTCTTTTTGTAGTTCAAAACTAGTTTTTTTGGGTTCAGTTTGCTATTTCTGACCAAAAAAGTGACATTCTGGGGTGTCATCTTCCTCTTTCTCTCACATTTTCCCGCTTGTTTCACTTCAACTATTCCGGTATTCTTTTTTTTGCTTTAGGATCTTGCTTACTGCTCCTTGACTAACACCACATTCCTGAGCAATATCTCTCTGGGTCATTGAAGTGTGCTCACTTAATGTCACAATCTTCTCATGTTTTCTGGGCGTGATATCCATATCGCGAACAACTGGTAAAAGCACCATATAAATCAAATTTTGAACTGTGAAAGAGTATATGTGAACAAACTCTCTAAAACGCATTGAATAACTGTGTAATGTGTTCCCAGTGATATAGGTTATGCTTTTTGACATAAAACTACTGTCAGGACTGACCTAACAATGTTGTCACATGCAGAAAACTAAAAAAAATAGTCATGATTCCATTAGTTTGCACAATACTGTATCTTATGCTTCAAGATGGATAGATCGACAAATTTTTCCAAACTGATAGAAGAGGAAATGGTTCGCCTATTAATTCATTAACTTAGATTTAACTTAATTACAAGTCCAATACTTTATTACTGGATTCATTATAAACAAATATAATAGGAGAAAAACGGAAAAGTAAAATAGTTTTATCGTTTTTATGATTTATAAATATTATTTAATTAGATACGTATCCAGAAACTATCATTTGTAAAACATACCATTTACAAATTCTTAAGATAAATTATTTATTACATCGTTTATAGACACGGTGTTAAAATATTCACATCTTTCCTGTAATATTTTTTGTCAGTTGAACAGAGGAGAAGAACGCGGTGTCACTCGAGCAAAGAAAAAGGAGGATAGGAATAGGAAAACATTTAGAAAAATATCGTTTCGACATCAAAATTCTTCTCACTTTCATTTCCACATCAATCATTTTCGGGCGGTTTTTATATTTCCCTCATTTTCGTTTTCTTTCATGTTACTAGCTCTACCTTCTCCCCCTTCTAGATACGTGCAATATTAATAACATCTCATTACAAAAAAAAAAAAAATACGGACGTTCCACAATACGTCTTCGATAAAAGCAAATTGCCATCGTCATTTTTTCCCCAACTTCTGCTCATTCCGAAAGCAAGACGATGGTGATTTTTATTTGAGTTTCTCCCTCTTCTTTTGTTATTTCTGTCTTCCTTACTTGCGTTGGATGGAGGTTCTCTTTCTTTTTTTCATTTTTGAACTTAATCAGAGTCCTTCTTGTACGGGTGGTAAGACGGAAATGCCATTCCGTACACATTTATTAAACCCGATTTTATATCAAATTACGAATTTCAATGAGGGAAAAATTTAATGCAAACAGGAATTGTGTGCAGAGTGCGTGTTCACATATTTGTGTTTTCCTTTGTAATTTTTGTATGAATATGTACTTTTTAAAGCTAGCAATTTAAGGAAATGCTCCTCACTTGTATTTATTAAGTCATCTTTTCTCGCAATTGAAAATACAAGGTATTTTCACTTGATGCTTTGCTTGAAATAGTAGAGATCAATATTTTATTCTAAAAATTGTAACGGGTCTTCCATTGAGCGCTTCGTATCTTTAAATTTAAATAAAACAAAGTGTGTGTGTGTTTATTCGTTTGAAAGGCATATCGATGCCATTATGTATGGAATATAATATCGTGCAATTGTCCGCCGCGACTTCGCTGGGTGACGCGCATCCAAAATTTCCAATTTTCCATGACTCTAGCACATAAGTCAGGCTGAATTTGACCGATAGCATGAGTTATGTTGGCTTTGAGGACCGCTGTAGCTTGTGGTGTATTCGCATAGACCTGCGACTTAAGAAAACCCGACGAATCGCACGATCTCTGTGGCGAGCCTCCACTTGAGATGATCATGCCCTCAAATTACGCCGTACGGGTATTGGTTCATTGTTTACTGAATCAGTGAACTCAAATTTATCCACCACACTGCGAATAGTCCTCTCGGTAGGACGATTCTGGCGACCGCAAAATAGGCGAAGCGCGCGGATCATTGCCCGAACAGAACACCCATTTTGATAAAACAATTTGACCATTTGCACGTGTTGTTGAACGCTATATCCGTCCATGGTAATTTGGCAAAACAGACTGAATAAATAACAGCAAATTAAATAGCAATTAAAATAGATGTAGCTTCAATAATATGGCCGCTATCAACTGTGAAAGTTTGGAAATTCCTACTGGAAGACCCTCAGCCTTTTCCAAAACGTACCAACTGTAGTGAGAACAGTTTTGTGGAAATATGTCTCATCAGCAATTTCATCAGTAAATTAAATCACATTTCTTGAAACTTATCTTTTTTATCGATTTAAGTTTCTGTTTGAATATTATTGTGGTGGTACAGTACGAGGATAGTTTGACAAGTAGTGAGAATGACACATAGGTGGTGCTCTAATTGATAAAACAAATGCACTGTAATTTAGGTTGCCTATTTATATATTTACATTCCGATATTTAGACAAATCGGTTGATTAGTTTATTTTTTACAGCTGATTGAAAAAGAAGCAACACGTCGTTTTGTTAAAATGGAAAAAGTAGAGTATCGTGCGGTGATTAAATACTTCGTAATTAAGGGTATGAAAGATACCGAAATAAAAGATGAGTTACGGGAAACGTTAGGTGAATCTGCTCCATCATCCGCCACAATAAGTAGATGGGTAAATGAATTTAAACGTGGTAGAACAAGCTGTGTTGATGAAGCGCGCTCTGGAGCACCCAAAATCGTGACTTCTAAGGAAATGATTATAAAAATCCATAATATTTCGGCAAGATGGGTGCCGCGATTGCTTACGACTGATCAAAAGTTCTCTCGTTTGGGCATTTCCAATGAGTGTTTGGACCTTTATAAGCGGAATCCGGTTGATTATTGTAGGCGATTTGTTACTTGCGATGAAACTTGGATACACTACAGTACACCCGAAACTAAACAACAGTCGAAACAATGGTTGGAACGTGGTTCTGCACCTCCAAAGAAAGCGAAAATCACTTTATCGGCAAACAAGGTGATGGCATCAATTTTTTGGTATTCAAAGGGCATTTTGTTCATTGATTACCTTCAGAAAGGTGCCACAATAAACGGACAATATTATGCAAAACTTCTACAAAAACTAAATGTTGAGATTCGTGCTAAACGGCCAGGAATGGCAAAGTAAGAGATCCTGTTTCACCAAGATAACGCTCCCTCGCATACCAGCACAGTTGCGATGTCCATAATCCACGAGTTGCATTTCCATTTAGTACCGCATGCGCCTTATTCGCCGGATCTGGCCCCTTGCGACTTCCGCCTTTTTCCAAAATTGAAAACGGCACTAGGTGGAAAGAAATTTTCGTCTGACGACGAGCTTATCATCTTCGTAAATAAGTATTTTGCAAGCCTTCCGGAATCGCGTTTTAGGAATGTCATAAGGGCATTGGAGCGCCGTTGGAATAAATGTATTGCTCTTTTAGGAGAATATATTGAAAAATAAAAATTATTTTGTATTTAAAAAATTCGTTTTTCTTTTCCATTCTCCCTACTTGTCAAACTACCCTCGTAAGTGAATAACAGTGGTCGAAATGCGCCGTGGTAAATCAATAGGTGTTGCTAAAGGATCTAATATAATAACTTTGCATGAAAGTTGTGACAGTAGGCAACTCGATAAAAAATTCAATCTAGTTAAGTCAACAGTAATATACGCCATTCGCGGATATCAAGAAATATGTGTCTTAGGCGGCCATGACCAGCTTTGTCACGAGTAACTACCCCAGCAAATAATCGTCTAATCTAGAACTAATAACCAAACGAAGTCGCAGAAAATTAATACCAGAAATAGCAAGCCAATTAGTCTGTGGATGTCAGTATCCAGTGTCAGTTGCCACGGCCAAACATCGACTGGTGTTTGGCCGTGTGTATTCTAGATTTTGACAGTTGTTATTCCTTAGAGTAATAAATTTCTTTCTTTTGTATCGGTCGCTTTTTATTTTTGAACTTTAAAGCTTTTGTTATTTGGTCAAACTTCAATGGACAGTAGTGTAGATGAAAACGATCAGAAAGAAATGAAAATATTTAATAACATGAGATGTGAAAGTGATCTGAAAAGGAAATGACATACAGGGTTCGTCAATTGAGGGGGAAAATTTAAAGCTACTGTATCTATATAAGTTTCAATTTTAACACTAACGGTTTTTATAGTTTTAAGTTAAGTTAGACTTGTCATTTTATTTTTTTAAAACAACACTTGACAGATGGGCACCATTATGATCTAAGCGTTCTTGTAGTCTTATTCAAAAAATTTACATTAAGTCGCCGTAGTTTCCGATGTGATACGTGCTTCTTGAATTTTAGTTTTAGTTCCGCTAACGTTTGTGGCCGCTCAACGTACACTTTGCTCTTGAGCCAACCCCGTACAAATAAGTCGCATGCGGACAAGTCTCGCGATCTAGCCGGCTAAACAATGTCTCCATTTTATGATATAGTTCGGAAAGTGTTCCTGTAAAGCAGCAATAGACGCACGAGCAGTATAACTGGTAGCACCATCTTGCTGGAAATCTCTGGAAGTCGAACCAGTTCTTGTCGTAAGAATGTTATGGCCATGTTTGTGTAACGAACTGCAGTAACGGTTGTAGCACTTTCTCGTTCGTCTTAAAAAAAGAATGGTCCAACAATGCCAGATGATGGAAGGGCACACTTTACTGTCACCTTAGGACTATGAAAAGGTTTTTCATTTAAGGGAAGCGGGTTTTCAGCGCTCCAATATTGGCCATTTTGTTTATTTACACAGCCGTTTAGATAAAAATGAACTTCATCTGATATAAACATATGGTGGATTAAGTGTTCGTCACCGTCCAAGCGCTGCAACATTTCTTGACAAGCTTCTTGTAATTCTTGAACAACCTGAATCTTATAAGGATTAAAATTCGACGTATCGACGGTTCACTAATATTCAGTGCTACTGTATATTTCTTCACAGAACGTTTCGAACTATTTGTTATGGCTTTTCGAACCCTATCGATGTTTCTGGTGTTTTAACACTTCTTGCTGCTTCATCTTTTAAATATAAGGTAGACCCAGTTTCTTCGAACTTTTGTACACATACATTACTTGTGTGAATAGACGCTACCCGTCCATGACGCGGAATATTCAACTAAGTGCAAAATAACCTTCTCGCAGTTGTCGCGTAGTGACCATTTTTGTAAAACTCTCTTCTACACAGAAAGCACGATGTGCACTTGACAACTGCTTCATGTTTACTAAGTGACGTTAAATGACAATTTATCATTAACTTCAGCGCCCTCAGCTAAATGTCAAACGATTAACAAAGTTTTTAAATTTTCCTGCTTCACTGACGAACCCTGTATATTAGTTTTATCGCCTCTCACGATCCGATAAAATCTTTACCAATACAAACTGATTCATTTGATTTCGACCATTTCGATCGATGAAACAATTGTTAACACGCATTCTAACGGTGAAACAGATTACAATGTTCACACATCAATAACTCGTTTGCCTGAAACAATCACAGTCGCGCCGTCAAAGCAAGAAATACAATCAGTAATTCTTTACCCTTTCATTACGCGCAGTTTGTTGCCTGGCTTTATTAGCTGGTAGCCACTAGACATCGAACGTTTATGACATCGATGTCCTGTTGAGAATGACGTAAACGCATTCGAACATGTCAGTCGAGTTGCACTAGATGTCCAGTAAATAGTGTCGGGCTGAGCCAGACGATGGAGTTTCAAAATAATTTTCTCGCTTAGCATAACTACCGATGGCTTGCGGTACAATTAGTTCTCCGAACCTCGTCCGGTCTATAAATAGGAATTTCGATGTGATTTAGTTTCACAATGATATCGATCTTGTGTGTTTCAGTTTCTATTTGATCAATGAATAGCTAGCTGGATTAACTTCAGGTGTTATTACTATTTAAAGTTTGAGTAAAATATGCAATGACGCAGTTTCATTAGAGCCAACGGCTTTTCTTTGTTACAGAAAAGGTTTTGTTAATCGGTTATCCAATAAATAATTTTAAGTTTTCTGTAGATTTTGTAAAGAAATTTGTTAGTACACACCATTTTGATCTATCCATAGCTGAGCGTAACTGATGTTGGAAGCAACTAAGCGACTGAAAAAAATGACGTTCGTTTAGATCCTTGATAAGAAAATAGATTCTGAAGAGCTCGCTAATGATTTTCGTCAGAGTAATTTTACGACAGAAAAAATTTGCCGTGAAACAACAGTTACTAGATGAACGAGGTAATATCATATATACGTTTCAAGCATGGTGGAGGATCAAAACCTGACGAAAGACATGTCAGTCTAATCTCGAGGCAAGATGATAGCTCGTGGAGCTGGTTAATGTGGAAATTGGTAAAATAATGAGATTCAAATATATTTCAATCATTGTGTTGTCTAGACACATTTAGACATCATTTAGGTTCATTGCTATGATTTTCTTTCACACTGTTGCCCCTGTCTTTTATTTTTTTTTTTGTTTACTATAACTACCTATCAACACTTTTGTCTAGACTTTCCACATTTATTCTCGTCGACAAGGATTTTCCAGGGGTGTCTTTAGAGTTCATATAACGGGTCTTCCAATAGGGACTTCCGAACTTAGACAGTTGATAGCGGCCATATTGTTGAAGCTACAACTGTCGAATTAGCTGTCATTTATTCAATATGTTTTGCCAAACCACCATGGACGGATATAGCGTTCAACAACACGTACAAATAATAAAATTATTTTATTCAAAATGGGTGTTCTGTTCGGACAACGCTCTGTGCGTTTCGCCCATTTTATAATCCCCATAATAGTCCTACTGAGAGGACTACACTACATCTTACACTATCTATCTTACACACACACTTTGTTTTATTTGAATTTAAAGATAGGGAGCACTTAGTGAAAAACACTGTACTTCTGTATTAGTTGCTTTTTCCATTTAAAGTAAGTTTTATTTCTTCTCAATATTCTGTGTAGAATATTGCCTTTGCATAATTTAATTCCGTTTTATACTTTCCTATTGAAAACAAAGGTCACCGGTTATATAGCAGGGTTTTCCGTAGTATGATCTTATAAACATTAATTTCGTTCTATGCATTGTTTACCTAGGATTTCAATTGTGTACGTGTACTTTGGTTTTTTGCTATGAGTAAGTCTATTTAGGCTTCTTCTCCAGATCTATTACTCGCAGATAGGTACGTAGATGTGTGCACCATTTCGTTTTCAACGTCAATTTTGAACATCTTTGTCCCTCCTTGTTCTTCCTTACAGTTTTGTTTCATTGGCATTATTTCATTTTATTTCTTGAGCAATCACGAGCCCATACTTTTTATGAACTTTTATTACTTTTCTTGATATGAACAGAATCATACCAGTCTGTCTATCAAAGAGTACAAATAAAATCTGACGAGTATAATTTTAAATGGCAGACTAATCAATAAAACGTAAATGGTCGTATGTTCATCTGGTAGATTGCCTATTGTATTTTAAAGAAATTTAGTGAAGGCATAAAACCATTAAAATGCTTTCACCATCTTTGTACTTAATTTTGTATCAAAATTCTTGGAATTCCGAAGGTTCCTCTTTCAAAATGAATATATGTATCTTCGTATTCCAACTATACTGCTTAAAACAATTGGGGAATAACCTATGTATATACCAGATGTACCTGAAAGTCATTACCGGTTTTTTCGTAAAAAAACTACATAATTTCCCAAAAAAATGTATTTATTCAAAGTAGTGGCCATATGATGCTATACATCTTGCCCATCTTTCAGGAAATTTATGGATACCATCCCAAAAGAACCATTTGACCTTTAAGTAAAGCTATTTATCGATCCATTTTCTAACTTTTTCGAAATTGGCGACATGTTGCTATGCAAGCGCGTGTCCCATTGTGCGAAAAGGTGATGGTCGGTCGGGTTAAGGTCTGGAAAGTACGGTGGATGCGATATTATGTCCCATCTAAGTGTTTTCAATGCTTACTTGGCCGGTTCTGCTGTAATATCACTTTATCATGTCTTTGGGTTCATTCTGGACGCTTTTCTATCATTGCGTGGTTCGAAGTGATAATTTTTTGTCGGTAGCGAACAGTATTAACTGTTTCACCAGGTTACGATAGTTCGTAATACACCACGCCACTCTGGTCCCACCAAATATAGAGCATTGTATTGCGACCAAAACGATTTATCCTCAGAGTCGATGGGCCGGCTTTGCCAGGTGCTAACCATAATTTTTGGGGCTTAATGTTTTCGAAATAAATGCTGTAAAATCACTTTACCGTATCTTCAGGTGGTATAAATTGATAATTTGTTGTTGGTAGTGATCAGTATTAACTGTGTCACCAGGTTTCAATAGTATGTAATAAACCACGCCACTCTGATCCCACCAAATACAGATCATTGTCTTGCGACCAGAACGATTTGGCCTCGTAGTCAATGAGCCGGCTATAACCATGATATGTTGTGCTAAGGGTCATCACCCGTCACTATTCGATACAGAAATGACTTCCGATCATACCTTCGAAGCAGCATTTCACAGACGATTTTTCGAATTTCCATTTGTCTGTCATTCAATTGATGTGGCACCCATTTTTCCATCTTTTGGTTTTTTCCCATTGCTCGTGATCGATCGCTAATCGTTTCTTGAATCACATTCAACGCTTTTGCCCATTGTTTTTCCGATTGGTTTGGGTCTTCATTCAATAACTCCTGCAGTTTCGCATCTTTTTCGGTCTACCATAACGTTCTTTGTCTTGCGCATCGAAATTATGACTTTTGAATTATCGAAACCATGCCTTACATATTTTTGTGATTGTAACACGCTCACCGCAGATTTCTACCAACAAATGATGACTTTCAGCGGCTTTCGTCTGCACCTTTTCAGACACGAAACTTGACATTTTCAAAGAGTTATAAATCGATGACAGTGTTACTTTCACAAAATATAACATATAGGGCTTTGAAGCTTGACGTCAGTAGAATAAAATGATATATGCGTCAAATCATAACATTGCATACTTGAGCCTAGCGATATCTGTTACGACACCGAAGGGGTCCGAAGGAGGAAGAACATAACATAGTGCTGTTGAAGCGTTTCAAGTGAGATAAAGCATATGTTCTATGATTTGAAAAAGGTTTTTGGAAACTGTGGATGCTCTATAAAGATGAGAGCACTGTCGACAGTACCAAGAGACAATTGATACCTGCCGCAATTGCGACGTAGAAATCGAGCTTTGATCAAACCCAGATTTGGAAGTGAGTTTGCTACTACCACTGGAAGACTACTATTAACGTAAACAGAAATCGTTTCCTTCTTTATTGCAAAACCCTCATCATTTGCAGGATAATACTACTTTTCCACCCACCATATTCACCAAATTTAAACCCGCGTGGCTTTGATTTAATTCCAAAGAAGAAAGAACCACTTAGTAACGTGATATCGAAGTGTTAAGAAGATTATGCAAACAGTAGATCGCGCCATTAGAACCATTAGAAGAACAGACACGGCTAAAGGCATACTACGACTTCTACATTGCTGGTCACGAGTTGTTGACGATGTTTGTACCTATATTGAAGAACTGCAGTGGTTTCACTCATGTATCATCATTTTATTGTTAATAAATAAATAGTTGCCACCATTAAAGTTCTAACCCTCCTATACTGAATCCAAAAACCGATGTTAAATTATTTTTGATTTTATTTTTTTTGTAGTTTTTATGAAAAATCAGTTAATTGTTTTGATTAATGCGAAGAATCTTTATATTAATTTTAACATACCATGTTCTTGGAATAGATCTTTTTAATTCAGAATAAAACGTACTCAGACCATCTCTTCTTTGTTACGAGAGATAGCGTGTTGTATATAAAGCACGGATGGAGTATATTAGAAAATCCTTCGCTTAATATTTCATATATGAATATACAATTGGGCTAATCTAAACAACTGTAATCCTACGAGTGAGTTGACGAACTTTTCGCAAATACCGTCGTCTTTGTAAAGAGCCAAGAATTTATTCTGGAGTTGATAAGCTCTAATTTTAGTTCAAATAATATATGCAATCGAATTCCTACAACTTCGTTCTGTTTCCGCGCTAATATGCTGTGTGTGTAATTTTGAAAAGCCACAGCTTCAATAAAAGGCTTTGTTTGTTAATCCCGGCCGGTTTATTTCGTTATTGGAAGCGGGCAAATGACCCGAGCGGTCGGTAAATATACGAATTATACGCTAAATGTACGAGAGGGACGAACATATTTGGAAAACAAATTGGATATTGGAAAGTATATTTCAACACATGAAAAAATGTTTTGGAATTATTAGAATTAAAATTGTACACAAAAATCCTCATAAACTGACTATTCTAATGCTTTTGCGTTTAATGACATTTCATTCGAATGGATCGTCTGTTTCTCTTCAATACTTTTACTGGAATATATGAATCTAGAATGAATGTAGGGAATTAAGAGAATCAGAATTTTTCCATTTGTAGCATCTCTGAAAAAATAGTAGCATGGCATTTAAATTTTACGAGGATAATTTAGGGGGAAGTGAGACCCAACCACTGGCATAATTTTGCATGGAGACAGTTGTCATTTCTTAAATTTCTAACATTTAAGTCGAAGAATGCACTATCTTGGTAGATGGGAACCCAAAAGCAAGAATTAAATAGCTTGAAATCAGCCTTCCCGTTTCCTAACAGCTTAACTATACTTACGAGATACTTCAGTAGAACATAAGTTACGAGGGTAGCCGTTTATAATTCTGGAACTGGCAGCACTAACAGTGTTGTCAGTTCCAGAAATATAAACGGCTACCCTCCGATTTGATGATTGCAACGTGAAGTTTGTCTTTTTGACAATATATTTACCTTGACAGTTTTATTATCCGGTCGTTATTTCTATTGTTGACAGTTACATGAAAATTTTATGTCAGCGAAAAAAATGGAATTAACTCGCGAACATTTTTCATAACTTTTGGAGTGGATTATCTCAACAAGATTGCATCGACGGGCTGAATTCTTTATATGGTGATGAAGCACCATCGAAAACTACAGTATATCGCTGGTATAGTGAATTCAAACTTGGACGGACGATGAATTTCTTGAAGGTCGTCCCACAAATGTTGTAGTGTCGGAAAACTTTAATGCAGTGTCTGAATTGATAATGCAAAACCGTCATGTGACATACCGTGAGATCGAGGCATTTCTAGGTATTAGTAACACCAGCATGCATAAGACCCTACATGAACATTTGGCCGTTAAGAAGCTATGTTCACGTTAGGTATCACATAATTTGATAACCGCTCAAAAAAGGATTGGCGTCGATTGGTGCCAAGAAATGTACAGAAATTAATGGCGGTGCTTCAAAGAACATCTATAAAGTTGTCACAGGTGAAGAAATCTTGCATCTGTACCTATGAACCCGATAGTAAACAGTAGTCGACTGTGTGGGTATTCTAAGATGAGCCAAAACCAACAAAAGTTGTTCGCGCTCGAAGCATATCAAAATAAATGGTTGCGGTCACGTTGCAATCGTGCCTTTAGAGTGTTGTAAAACGGTCAATTCTGAATGGTATACAACTATTTGTTTGCCAAAAGTTTTTAGAAAAATAAGGAAAACAAACCGAAAACGACAGATCATTCTCCACCATGACAATGCGAGCTCTCGCAGGTCGGTTCAAACAATTGAATATTTGACCAACGAAAACATTGAATTGATGAGCCATCCGCCGTACAGTCCTGATCTAGCACCCTGTGATTTCTTTTTGTTCCCATAGGTGAAGAATAAACTTTCTGGTCAGCGGTTTTCTACGCCGGAAGAGGTAGTTGAGGCATTTAAAACTCATATTTTGGCGATACCGCATTCACAGTGGCAGCCATGCTTTTCGAATTGGTTTAAACGAATGCAAAAGTGCACTGATTTTCAAGGAGAATATTTTGAAAAGCAAAAAAACTATTTTCGATAATAGAAAAATTGTTTGTTTGCTATTCCCGAAATATAAACGGCTACTCTCGTTTTAAAACCATGCTCGTTGTGGGAACATTTAAAAATGGAAAGTGCAACCACGAAAAACCTTCCCAGACAGCAGGGTGTCAGAATGTATTCGAAAGTATATACTTATTCGACAGATATTTTGTATGAAGAAATAAATGCAGGCAATGCTACTTAGATAATACAAAGTAGTTGATATAGAGCACACACTATACAAGATGTCAAGAAAACGCATATCGAAATCAAGCGGAAAAAACATGGTGCGACTTAAGATCTTTGTCGGTCAGGATTCGGTTGAAAGAGACAGCAGCCATCGGACTCGTATCTTTGATCTCCAGCGTAATAAGCGATTTGCCACTATCAGCTGAATAACTTATGAATTGGGCAAAATAGAAATCGATCCAAACAAAAATGGAAGAAATGGAACGGACGAGTATAAACCCAATGCAAAGAAATATTGAAATACAAAAAAGGGAAAGTACTTTAGAACTCTGAAGACACAAAGTCAATATGGAACGAATACTACAATGATGACACTAAATATGACGAAGAAAATAGAAAACTGAAGATAATGATCAAGAAGCAAGTTTAAAAGAAATTAAGGAAATTCTTACTAAAACTAAAAATGGAAAATCGCCAGTGAAAATAAGATAAATATAGAAACAAAAAGAATATGGAGGATATGAATGAAAAAATGTATGAATTAATTAGAAAATTCTGAAAGTGTGAAGAAATACCAACAAAATGAAAAAAAAACATTCTGACAATATATAATAATAACAGTAATAACTTGTTTCTTATACGAGGCTGGTCCCATAAGTACCCGGCCTGACATAGAGATTGCGCTAGTTGTTTGCAAAATATCACTGTGCTAGAAACTACACAGTCTATAAAGCATATGTTTCAAGTTTCAAAACGCCACGTTGTTTAGTATTTGTTTGGCAGCCATCAATATTGAACTTTTCAGTGAATTTGTAAAAATGGAGCAAATTGGTCATCGTTACGTGATACAATACTTTTATTTAAAAGGCCTCAGCCAAATCGATATAAAAGCTGAACCGGATTCTACTCTGGGTGAGTCTGCTCTTTCGTATACAACAGCGAAATATTGGGTAACAGTATTTAAACGAGGGCTGCTCCTAAAACGAACATGGTAGCGGTCGACCAAATGCGGTGACGACTCCAGAAATGGTGAAGAGCATCCACAAAGCGGTATTGGATGATCATCAATTGAAAGTGCGCGAGCTAGCAGACATAGCAGGCATTTCAAAAAGTGCGGTACATCCCATACAAATATTATCTGAAAATTTGTATATGAGAAAGCGTGTGCAAAATGGGTGCCGCGTTTGCTGACACTCGAACAAAAACTGTGTCGTAAAGATGTTTCAATTGAGTGTTTAGCAGAGTTTCAGAGTAATAAAGCAGAATTTTTTGCCGTTTCATAACCATGGATGAAACATGGGTCCATCACTTCACACCCGAGACAAAAGAACAATCAAAACAATGGACTCAAAAGGGAGAATCGGCTCCAAAGAAGTCAAAGTCCGTTTCATCTGCAGGCAAGGCATCGGTTTTTGGGATGCGCGTGGAATAATTTTCATCGACTATGTTGAAAAAGGAAAAAGTATTAACGGCGACTATCATGAGATCTTATTGCAACGTTTGAACGAAGAAATAAAGAAAAAATGGCCACATTTGGCTAAGAAGAAAGTGTTGTTTCATCAAGACAATGCACCAGCTCACGAATCCATTATTGCAATGGTAAAAAATTAATGAATTAAAGTTTGAATTGCTACCTCATGCACCTTAATCGCCAGATTTAACTCCCTCGGATTATTTTTTTTGTTCCCAAACTTGAAAAAATGTTTGAGTGGTCGAAGATTTTCCAACGATGAAGAAATGATGTCGACAGTTAATGGCTATTTTGAGAAGCAAGACAGTTCTTATTATAAAAAGGATATCGAACTTTTTGAACATCGCTGGGAAAAGTGTATAGAGCTGAAAGGAGAGTATGTTGAAAAATAAATATATTTCTTTACAAAATTTTTGTGTTCTCTTTGTTGGGTCGGGTACTTTTGGGACCATACTTGTCATTCTAGTGAATACATGAAAAAATCCATAGAAACAATAGTTTAATCACTGAAGGTTAATATATAACCCCTTTCCACATTAATTTTCGTATTCCGTATACGTGTTTCGACAACGAAGTTGTCATCAATAACAGATAATTAAACAATGTCGCATCTGGAAAACTATGGCAAACGCTCGCACGAAAGAAATTCCGTACACGATCTGTACCGTCGAAACCCAAAGCAAGATGGTACCCGTTTCCACATTAATTTTCGTATTCTGTATACGTATTTCGACAACTCATTTGTTTTCGACAACTAAGTTGTTATACATCAATCTCAAGTAATTAAGTTAATCAACCATACGCTGAATCAAAATTACCTAACTTGTTATTGTTTACTTAAATGGAAAAAGAAATAAATGTTAAATAATTTAACGTGCTTTCGATCGAAGAATTGCCAAATACGTTTTGTATTCAACGTTGTCCGAGCGAAATAATTATTTTCCGACTAGTTGTAGTTTAAACAATATACTGTTTCGAAACTAATACTTTTTCCATTACAAAGAGAATCGAACACCGACGAAATCAGCTCGATCAGTTTTACGATCAAACTCTTCAATTGTTACCCGCTATCTATCTTTTTCATGCAAATCTCTTCAAACGAGTTTTGAGCGCATCTGTAAACAGTTGTAATCTCATTCATCGCTTCTACAACCGTCAGTACTATCAGCATCGCACCCTCCTTTGCCTCTTAACGTAGTCTAGTTGCGTCACCCTCGCGAAAGACAAAAGTAATAGACACTGAGGACGACGATGTCAAGAGAAGCGTTGGTGGACTGTGATTCTCGTGGCTTTTGTTTCATCTCCTCCAGCCAGTACTATTCCACTTTTTTTCGTCTTGCGATCTACTCTTTTCATCGCATCGTGTTTGGGTGTTTTTCCACCCTACGCTATGTGGAGAGCATTTCTGTGCGCCACAAAAGGATCCCCTACGGCGTATTGGGGACGGTTGATATTCTCTCGGCGAGTGTTTGAGATGTTGAAAATTTTATAATTCGCGTTCGTCGAGGAAGATTGCTTTCATGTCTTTTTACGCGTGATGTATGCAGATTAAAATTAATAAAGATATTAAGGATTTTCTATACATATTATGCTTTGATAAAGTCATATTTCTTTTATATTTTGTATTTGTTATATAATGTTATGTAATAATATATAAAAAATGTTACTGTAATACGACAAAGACATTATTTAGATATTCTCTTGTATGTATTTTTATGCTCTTATCTCATACAATATACAAGAGCGGGGTATACATAGACTTGACTTGGAGTTTTTAACTTCTGGCTCTCCCTTATTAGGTATAAATAAATTTAATTCAAAATAATCAAGACACCCATGTAGCATATGGATAATAGAGATTGCTTTTTGTTAATTACTAAATTTAATGACAGTTGTATAGAATATTCCATCGGATTACGATGTACTTGTGACTGTCGAACCGACGAATTATATTATAATTGAATAAATTTTCATGTCCTGAATGAAGAAGGTGCCAATATTCATTATATGCTATAAACTGTAGTTTATAGTAAATGAAAATCACGTCTGAAGGAAATTTCATCATCGCGAGATATATGAAAACTGTGACTTTGCCAGCATTTTTCTGACAGTTTGAGAGATCAACTACATTACCTATTGGTGTCAACTATTCCATGTTTTTCATTCCTGTAACTGTATGAGAAATACTGTGAATAATAAAAATGTACTGTCTGAACATCTTTGTTTTAAAAACCGGTGACGCAAAACTTATAACGAATTTACTCATGAGAATTTTTAAAAACTTCTTAGTTGCTTCTGTAAGATTCAAAATATGCCCAGATGTACAGTATTCATCATCAAACTATATTACCGTGTTTATATATGGATAATGTCATGGGTCAATATTCCGGTTATGTTTTTCATTCAAGCGTTATGTGTAACTAAGATTATAAGAAATACTACATTTTGTGACCATAATAAATAATAAATGGTGCCCGGTTTAATGTACCATACCTGTGAGTGGTTATAGGATCTTGGTTGAATTTTTAAAAACTGAATATGGTGCCCGGTTTCCAGTCTATGCTCGGCAAGTGCAGAATAAGTTCAGAAACACGAGTGCCGACAGACCGCTTTGTTTCACCAATATATGCCCTGCCGCATGAACAAGGAATCCTGTACACACCAGCTGATTCTAAGGAAACATGGTCTTTTACGGAAAAAGGGTCAGATAATTTGGAATGGGGTTTGAAGATGGTTTTGATGTTGTTTTTAAAAACTGATGCGGTCAGTAACACCTTGTATATAGGGTAGGTGGGCTTTAGAGAGGGGGGGAGATGATGTAAGCTGTGTATTAAGTTGTGAGATTTTGGGCCACCAAATTCTTCACAACAAATTCTTCACTCTTGTGACCAAAAACCAAAATGTTGGTTCAGATATGTGGATGACACCTTCGTTATTTGGCCCCATGGTCGGGATTCCTTGAACAACTTCCTCGTTTTCTTAAATTCACAACACGATTCCATAAATTTCACCATGGAGATTGAATCTGAAGGTTCCCTTCCCTTCCTCGACGTCTTGGTAACTCGTCATCTGGATGGTTCACTAGGACATTCAGTGTACCGCAAACCCACACACACTGATCGGTATCTCAATGCCCTCTCCCATCATCATCCTGCCCAGAAACAGGGCGTTATCAATTCCTTAGTCCAAAGAGCTGTGAACATATCTGACCAGCATTCTATATCCCAGGAATTAAGTCACATTACCAAAGCTCTTATAAATAATAATTTCTCCAACCATAATATTCAGCGAACCATAGAGACATCTTAATCCCAAAATCTCACAACTTAATACACAGCTTACATCATCTCCCCCCCTCTCTAAAGCCCACCTAATATATACAAGGTGTTACTAATCAAAAACAACATCAAAACATCTTACCCCACATTATTGACCCTTTTTTAAAAGAATATCAGCTGGTGTGTACAGGATTCCTTGTTCATGCGGCAGGGCATATATTGGTGAAACAAAGTTTTTGAGGTTGCTGCGCATAAAAGCTATCCCGCACTAACCACTTCTATGGTCGCAAAATCCGTGAAACTATTAAGCACCCCAATAATCTTAACCGCGATGATGGCTACCCCCTACATAACGCTTGGCAATCCTGCATCTCTAATCGACCCAACCGTAACCGTAACGCTCCATTGACCCATGACCCATTATCCATATATAAACACGTCCCCCATCGACTTACACCAGTTTCAGTGCATTAGTTCAGCCCTGAAGATGTCCCATACAAATGGGTACAATAGCAGATAGCATGGACCACGCCGCGGAAACAAACCTTATGTTGTTCCTTTTTACAAAATAGGTGCCAGATGAAATTATTGTTCCTTTTTACAAAATAGGTGCCTTCGAAATTATTGGTAATTGCATAACAATTGCTAATTTAATATCCATATCGAAAGTGTTTGAAAAAGCGATTGCTATAGGCATTATAAATTATAGAAATAAATTTGAAATATTTTCTAGCAGTCAACATGATTACAGACAAAGTTTTTCTACAGAAACTGCATGTATTGATTACTGATTTTGTGCATCGCATAAATACTTTACTTAAGCAAAAATTGAAAGTAACTGCACTTTTTTTACGTTTCCAAAGCATTCGACTGTTTCGAACGCCCTTTTTAATAGATAAATTACATGATCTAGGTTTTAAAGGAACAGAAAAATCCAGGTTAAGATTAATAATTGAACTTAAAATATTTATTAGTAAGATCCAGATGTACCACAGTGTTCATTATTGGAATAGCTTCTTTCTATACTTTTTATCAATGATTTTCCGAATTACATTTCACGTGAAAAGATATTTTTATATATGGACGATACATCAACTGCTGCATCCGGCGAGAGTATTGGTTTATTGCGCGACAATTTGGAGAAAGTGCTCCTTAACTTTCATAGTTGGTCTTATTACCTCCTTTAATTTGGGTAATAAATAATAAAGCCTAATATTATTTAATAGTAAATATTTATTTGCACGTGATGGTTAGTAAATTTATTACGAGCGCGTGTCCGGCTAGCTGAAGCGCTGTAGTAAATGCAAATAAAGAAAGTAATGTAAGGAGTTAATAATTGGTAAGTTTACAATGGACATCAAAAGTCCAGGATGTGTGCCAAGCTGATAGAAAGATAATTTCCACTATCTTTCAGAGTTTAAACAAGGCCATACGAGCAGCCAAGACGAGCATCGCAGTAGTCGACCAAATGAAGGGAAGACTACAGAAATAGTGAAAAAAATCCACAAAGCGGTACTGGATGATCGTCGACTGAAAGCGCGCGAGCTAGTAGACATACTAGGCACACTCGAGCATAAACAGTGTCGTGAAGATGTTTCAACTGAGTGTTTGAGTGAAGTTTTACAGCAACAAAGAAGAATTTTTGCATCGTTTCATAACCATGGATGAAACATAGGTCCATCACTTCACACCCGAAACAAAAAACAATTAAGACAATGGACTCAAAAGGGAGAACCGGTTCTAAAGAAGGCGAAGACCGTTTTGTCTGCAGGCAAGGTCATGGCATCCTTTTTGTTGGGATGCGCGTGGGATAATTTTCATTGAATATCTTGAAAAAGGAAAAACTATCGACGGCGAGTATTATTCGAACTTATTGCAACGTTTGAGCGAAGAAATGAAGCAAAAACGGCCGCATTTGGCTAAGAAAAAAGTGTTGTTTCATCAAGACAATGGACCAACTCACAAATCCGTTATTGCAATTGCCAAAATTAATGATTTAAAGTTTGAATTGCTACCTCATACACCCTATTCACCACATCTAGGTCCCTCTCATTATTTTCTATTCCCAAATTTGAAAAAATGGCTCAGTGGTCAAAGATTTTCCAACGATGAAGAAGCGATGTCGGCAATTAATGACTAGTTTGAGGAGCAAGACAGTTCTTATTACAAAAAGAATATGGAACTTATTGAACATCGCTGGGAAAAGTCTATAGAGCTGAAAGAAGAGTATGTTGAAAAATAAATGTTTCTTTCCAAAATTTTTGTGTTTTCTTTGTTAGGTCGGGTACTTCTAGGAGCACCCTCGTATGTTAACCGATTGAGTTATTCCGACATTAAGGTTCTAAAAATAGAAAGAGGACTATTCATTAATTCATTTATGAGCATTGTTTCTAGAGTTTCGATGGTTAAAAATTTGTCGGGCGCTGTATGTATCAAATATTTGATTATACCAAGTAGATAATAATCTTGTATTGGTGCATAACAAAGTAATTTACATACATAAAGAATTTCCAGGGACAGCTTTTCTATAATATAATAAGTCCATGGTTTTAATTTGACATTGATTGTCTTCTAAAATTTGAATTAAATTTTCTCTCCCTAGCGGGGGATAATTAAATTTTTCGAGCATGTTACGACGTCAATTAACCTAACTGCAATTTATGTAAATTCAAGTGATATTAAAAGGTGAATTTCCATCATTTTAAATATAAAAACAGAAATTTTCAATTTAGAGGCAGACTTCAGACGTTTCCCGAATACTCACTCTCTCGGTTAGAGGTGAACGCGGTCGAGGAAATTATTCATGGGATGGTGTGGTACTAACTGGAACTACCACCAACCAACAACCCCTTCTCGCCCCTCCTCCCACCCCCCCCCTCTATTTTGCGTTCACACCGAAAGATTGATATTTTCTAATTCACGTGTTAATAAACCTCCCATTCAGTTTTCGGTTACGATGTAAATTAAATTTCATTCATTAAATTAATTAGTAATTTATGAAATTTCTACGTACAGAGTGAGGTCATAATGGACGCTAAGTTCCGTTCTCCCACCTTGATGAATATACAGACCCCATGATGCTTGCTATTCATTCATACGTAATGAACTCATAAAAAACAAAATTAATAATAATTTTTTATATGAAACAAAGGGAAAATTTCAATTTGCGTAAAAGAAAACGTTTAGAACAAAGAATATTTTAACGTGAATATAAAACATTAATAAAGTACCTATAAATAGCGGATATAATGTAACAAAAATACTTCTTAAATTATTATTTTCATTAAATGTAGTTGAAGTTGCCCTGTAATAATTTAAATATTAATAATTGTATATTGATAATTACGAGGGTAGCCGTTTATATTTCGGGAATAGCAAACAAAAAAAAATTTTTATTAACGAAAATAGTTTTATTGCTTTTCAAAATATTCCCCTTGAAAATCAATGCACTTTTGCATTCGTTTAAACCAATCCGAAAAGCATTGCTGTCACTATGAAGGCGGTATCTCCAAAATATGAGTTTTGAATGCCTCAACTGCCTCTTCCGGCGTAGAAAACTGTTGACCACGAAGTTTATTCTTCATGTATTGGAACAAAAAGAAATCACAGAGTGTTAGATCAGGGTTGTACGGCGGCTGGCTCATCAATCCAATGTTTTGCCCGGTCAAATATTCAATTGTTTGAACCGACATGTGAGAGCTCGCATTGTCATGGTGGAGAATGATCTGTCGTTATCGATTGGTTTTCTTTATTTCTTAAAAAACTTTCGGCAAACAAATAGTTGTGTATCATTCGAAATTGACCGTTCTATAACTCTCTAAAGGTACGCTTGCAACGTGACAGGTTTTTCCGGAAAAAGCAGGCGACCATTAGTTTTTATGTGCTTCGAGCGCGAACAATTTTTGTTGGATTTGGCTTATCTTGGAATACCCACACAGTCGACTGCTGTAGATCCAAGATTCATCACCTGTGACGACTTTAAAAATGTAGTTTGAAGCACTGCCATTGTATTTTTTGTGCATTTCTTGGCACCAATCAACGCGAGTCGTTTCTTGAGCTGTTGTCAAATTATGTGGTACCCAACGTGCATGTGCATGCAGGATCTTATGCACGCTGGTGTTACTAATTCCTAGAGATGCCTCGATCTCACGGTATATCACATGACGGTCTTGCATTGTCAATTCAGACACTGCATTAGTGTTTTCCGTAGCAACAACACTTGTGGGACGAAATTCGTCATCTAAAGAAGGCCGTTCAAGTTTGAATTCACTGTAACAACTATATACTGTAGTTTCAATGTTGCTTCATCACCGTATAAAGAATTCAGCTCGTCGATACATTCTTGTTGAGATAGTTCACGCTGAAAAATAAAATAATTGCACGAAAATGTTCGCGAGTTAATTCCATTTTTCGTTGACATAAAATTTTCAAGTTACTGTTAGCAATGGAAATAGCGACCGGATAATAAAACTATCAAGGTAAATATATTGCCAAAAATAACAAACTTCACGATGCAATAATCAAATCAGAGGCAACACTAACAGTGTTGCCAGTTCCCCAAATATAAACGGCTACCCTCGTATATATTACTGTACAACTTATATATTATATTATCTTATGTCTACTTCTTTGTCCTATAATTGGAATGTTATATGTTCTGTTAGGCAATAAATAAATATAAATATATGTAAATATAAACAATTAGACTCGAAACTTTTAAAGTACAACTTGGATGGTATGCTTTTAATAACTCTTTTTGAACACCTTTTACAGAAAAAGCACATATCCACTGGATGTTTGCTACCGGTAACAATTTGGTGCAGAAAGGCATGCTTTATTTGTGTTAACGTATCATATAATAATATATGCTTTCACATCTCCGAACAGCTTAACGTCATAACGCCAATTACAGGAGAATTTGACGGACCATAAAAGAGGGTTTACACTATGCATAGATTAGTGGCGCCAGTAACAATTGTCGCGCCAGTAAATTTAAGTTGCGTGTATAAACATCAACTGGCGTAGAAGTCAAAACTTTGCATGCATGGACCGAAAAAGTCTGCCCGCTTCTGAAATTCACGTGCGCCAGTGATGATTCATACCGCTACAAAAGCAAAATATCACATGTATTGCAGGTCTAAACAAGCACTTGCAGGTCAGGTCGCCAGTTACCAGTTTAATTTGGGACTTGTTGGAGGTAGATTCAATATACGGTGCATAATTAAAGTAATAATTTGGAGTGTGAAATGGCGAAAAAGAAGTGGACTGCAGAATTGACAGTAAAATTTCTTGAAGGGTATGAATCTCATCCATGCTTATGGGATGTGCATAGTAAATCCTACAAAAATAGAGATGACCGTGAAAACGCCTATAAAATGCTTTCTGAAATGATGGTTAACGAAGGATTTGGTATTGCCTATGTAAAAGGAAAAATTCGTTCCATAAAGAACGCATATACCCTAGAAGTAGCAAAAATTAAGAAAAGCCAACATTCAGGAGCAGGTGTGGACGAGTTATATAAACCGAAAGTGGCGTGGTTTTCGGTTGCAGACAGAATTCTGCACCAAGTAATACAAATACGCGAAACGCAGTCATCAGGAATAGTAAGTATTGTAATTTTATTATCTTAAAGAGAACAATATGTTGTCGGGACCACAGTTTTATTATTTTAGCGGAACTGTGGTTCCGACAACATATTGTTTCCTTTAATCAAACACGAACCACCAACTAGACCAAATTGCATTGATTCATTTTATTATCTGATATGTATTACATTTTATTCATTATTTATCATTTTCATTTACCAAGGCACAGCCCCGTCTCCCATAAACCAATCAGCTAACTTATTTCTGAGTTCAGCGGCTTTCCTGGAATGGTTGCCTCTGTCAGCAGTTGACTTTAAATCTCTGAAACCTTCGTCTCGAACCTCTTGTCTCCAAGAACCTTCTACATATTATTTTTATACTTTCAAAATCTTCTCGGTCTACACAGGCATTAAAATGAAACTGGCGTGCTAAAAATCTATATTGTGAACATTCTAGTGTAAACCTGTACTGACATGCAAATGAGACTGGCGTGATTACTGGCGCCACTAATCTATGCATAATGTAAACCTTCCTTAAGTTATTATTACGTTCGTGGTGCGACTTAAGATCTTTGTCTGTCAGTATTCGCTTGAACATGAATGGAAAGTCACAAAAAATATTCTTAGGTAGCAGATCGTCGATCCGAACACGAGATTGCGCCATGATGAGCCAGTGACTTACTTTTTAGTTTTTCTAACTTTACTGTGGCTATTTTAACATAAAACAATATTTAAATGTTTTGCATTATTTCCATGTGTTGCTGTGGTAAGAGTATGTCCTAGAGAGAACAAATAATAATAAATTCTCGTACTGCTCAAAATTTAACGAATCTTTCAGCCACTACCATATGAGAATAACTAGAGTTACCATACAGTTTCTATTTTCACATAAATTTCCGCTGTTGAGGCAAATTGGCAGTCAAAACATTGTATAAAAGCATAAGGATTATCTTTATACCACAAATTCCATTTTTAAATTTAATCGCAATACTTAGAAGTAAAAAAACAAAGAATATTTTTAACAGGCGCCTTAGTAGTATATAAACAGTCAACATAAACGTGTGAACTTCGTTTTTATAGAGATGAAGTGGCCGCTGTACACTTTAATCGTGTTTTTATCAAACAATTCTAATGAACATCAAACAAATTATAGCAAAACATAATTATCATATGTTAATTCACATAAATTTAATAGTTTAATGTGAAAATTCTTATGAATATGCTCAAAAGCGTGGAAATATTTAAAATTATCTTTATTTTGTACACGTATGACTGGTAAAGGATGTACTTAAACGTTTTTCAGTAAATTACAAGTATGCTATTGAGAAAAGTAAAAATAAAGTTTGAAAACGGAAGCAATATTCTTTCATTTCCTTTACATAAATATGCATGTTTTTGTTTGAATGAAGTAAAACTATCGACATCAATATCTTATTGCGGCACATTTAAGGATGGGCAAGCCGAGAACAACATTGGTTTAATGGCAACATTCCAAATAACCGATGCCAATATATAGACGTATATCTATTTGGAGAGAAATGTGCAAATACTTCTAGTTACTGCAGGTCCTTCATGCGATGAGATAGGACGTCTTTTCTAAAAAGCCATTTCCATTTCCATCAACTCCAAACAACTCGCGTCTCTTCATGTTCCTTCGACTGCACTCGCCAATATTCAACCTGCACAAAATAGAAACGCTCTATTTTGGCATTGGTCCGAGGCAATAAATTGAACTTGTATCTTTCAGAAATGGAGATAACGTCAAGTAGGTATTTGTGTGGGTAGGCAAAGCCGAGAAATCTACACTCCCGTTTCTCCTGCGTCAATATCGGTTGTCGGTTTTAGGTTTGTTATACCGTACCTACATAACGAAAATCATTCCGAAACTCTCTCATTGGCGTCGTGATGAGGTGATTTCGAAGGTTTCGTTTATCTATCGGTCCCGACGAGCTCGCTTTTACTTTTCAACAGATAACAGGTCGGGAACGTATACACGAAGTGAGCTCTTCATATATGCAGAGTCGGGTTTCTTTATCTCGGTAGTGTGCTGATTCTATTGCGTATTTCCCAGGTCTCTTTCTCGCTGTAAATTCGATATCTAACTGATCGGACGCTAGATTTGAGCTTTGTTACTATTGTTTGTATCGGAGATGGTTTGTCAAAAGCAAACTGATGTATGTAAATATCAAAGGAGTAATAATCAAATAAAAATGTAATTTAACAACTTTTGCAAAAGATGTATCGGCAGTTAAATATTTACATATGTATACACACTGACTCAAACAATTGTCCGTACACTAACCAGTTGAGAATACAATTGAAAACTGTTTGGCAAATATATACCCTATGATAACAAGTTAAGCAATTTTGGATTGCGCAACGGGCATGTTAATAGATTAAAAACACTATAGAGCTCAATTAAATATTTATTATATTTAAAATACAAAAATAGAAAAATATCGCAAAAAACAAACTCAAAAAATTATACAGCAAAGTAATACTGGATTATTTAAATTCATTAAATCTATATTTAATAACTAGTATGATATCCCTTGGCATTGATTACATCTCTTAAGTGGTTTTTCATAGAAGATGCTAATTTAGAAGTGGTTTCCTTATCAATATTGTGCCATTCCTCAAGAATAACACTTTTCAGCATCTGCTTGTTAGTAATTGTGTGTTTGCGAATTTTCTTCTCTGAAACTCCCCATAGATGTTCGATGGGGTTATGATCTGATCTCTGTAGAGGGTGGAGAAGCACTACTTTTACGTTGCCGCGCAACCAGTCTCTTACAATTTTCGACTTGTGTTTTGGGTCGTTATCATGAACGAAGCGAAAATCTGTTTGTATACCCAACTTCACAGCACTAGCTTCCAAATTTTCTTTTAAAATAGCTAAACAATGATGTTTGTCCATTATCGTTTCAACAAACACAAGATTTCTCACCCACCCCCGACGATATCGCACCCCACACCATCACGCTGCCACGGCCGTGCTTCACCGTTGCTTTCAAATTTTTTAATTCGAGATTTGTACTTTCTCTACGCCACAGAAATCTTCTTCCATCTGACCCAAAAATATTAAACTTACTTTCATCCGTAAATATTACGCTTTTCCAAGAATCGTCTGGCTTATTTACATAGTTTTTGGCGTACTTTAAACGAAGCTTTACATTCCTCTTTGAAATAAACAGCTTCCTGCGTGGAACACATGCTTTATATTGTCTTAAATGGAGAAAATTTTTAACGGTTTGTGCATTCAACGAACGCTTTTCACTTTCCTGAATATTTTTGGCTATTACTATTGCACTGATTTTAGGATTCAGTTTCACCATTCTTTCAATTTTCCGTCCCATCGCTTTTAAAAATTTCAAAGTTTATTTGGATTGATTGTAACAGGCAAATTTTTAAGTACTTTTTGACCACTGGTCAAAAAAATAAATTTGTTTGAATAAGACTTATATTTTGTAAAATATAACCAAATAAGTTCTTAACTGCTCACTGTACGGACAATTGTTTGAGTCAGTGTATGTATAGTATATTCTCCCGACAATGGACATCTCTAATCAATGGACAGTTTCTGATGCCATGATAGTCTTTCGGTTTATTATATGTAATTACATATATATGTACATATAAATGTATAATAATTATGACGATTGTAACATTCTTCTTTAAATGGACATGAACAACATATAATTAAGGCAGGTAATAAGTACAATTGTAATGATGGTCATACATACGAGGGAGCGTTTTTATATTCGCGGAATGGGGGACAAGGGGTGGAAATAAAAAAAACAAATTATTTTTCTTTTTCAATATATTCACCTGCAAGACGGATACATTTTTCACATCTTTCAATTAATTTATTTATACCCTCATAAAAAAATGATTTCTCTTTATCTGCAAAATACGCCGAAACTGCCTCCTTGACTTCATCATCGGCAGTAAATTTTTTACCCCGCAGCTCTTTTTCATTTTCGGAAACAGGTAATAATCACTCGGGGCCAGGTCTGGGCTGTAGGGTGGGTGATTCACAATTTCGAAGCCCACCTTATGCAGGGCAGCTAACGCAACGCGGCTCTTGTGGACGGGCGCGTTGTCGTGCAAAAGCAGAACACCTTTTGTCAATTTTCCCCGTCTTTTCTCTTTAATGGCTTCTTTTAGTCGCTCTAATATTGAAGCGTAATATTCTCCGGTTATAGAAACACCTTTATCTTTATAATCAATCAACAATATTCCTTCCGAGTCCCAAAATACCGTTGCCATGAGTTTCCCAGCTGATTGTGACACTTTAAATTTCTTGGGAGGTGCTGTGCCCTGTTTATGCCACTGCATGGAGTCTTGTTTGGACTCAGGTTCATAATGATGAACCCAAGTTTCGTCTCCAGTAACAATTCCACTCAATACACCATCCTTGTATTCATTACAGAGGTCCAAAAATGCACGCGAACACTCTACGCGCTGTTGTTTTTGCGGCGGCGTGGGCATTCTCGGCACCCATCTTGCGCTGACCTTAGACATGCCGAGATGATCGTGTAGGATTTTAAAAATTGTTGTATCGGATACTCCAACCATTTCTGCGAGTTGTTTCTTCTTTAGTCGAGCATCTTCGAGTACAATTTGTTCAATTTTTGGGTAAGTGCTGACGTGGTCACCTGAATGCTCCTGCCCGGCCTCGGGTCGTCTTCAAGGGATTCCCTTCCTTGTTTAAATAAACTGTGCCACTTGTACACCATGGTTTTCCCTGGACAAGAGTCGCCGTAAACCAATGACATCTCATTCATTATGGTCGCGACTGATTTTCCTTGCCTGGTAAGGAACTTTATAACGGCACGATATTCGATTTTTTCCGTATTTCACTTTTCACTCCTGATTATGTTACTTGGTTGACGATAGCTCAAAGACTAACTGTCTAATAACAATGAAACTTCGTATTTATACTAATCATGAGTCGCTGCACAGGCCACGCCCCCAATGCGCCTACTCACCCCTCTACAACCCGCTCATTCCGCGAATATAAAAACGCTCCCTCGTAAAACGGCTATAGCTTTTATAGCAATTAGTTGATATTTAGTGCTCTAACAAGTTAGATATCTAGTGTTTTACTGTTCGTACAAGTAATATGGCTACGAAAAAGAGAAAACTTCTCAGTTTAGAAGAAAAAGTTGGTGTTATTCAGTGAGCAGAGAAGAATAAACTTAATGTGAGACTGCTTGTGGAAAGATTCTCTATCGGTATAAGTCAAGTGGGCGATATTTTCAAAAATAAAGTTGATATTAATAGACGGTTTGCTGAAAATGGAAATTTACAGCAAGAGAAGAAATTCGTGAAAACAGAAGGAGCTACACTGGACCAAATAATGAATGGCTGGTCTTGCAAAGTGTGCGCTAAGAATATTCCACTGTCCGGTAAAATAATAAGGGCAAAAGCTCTCGAAGTTGCACAAGAGCTAAATTATGAATTCAAGTGGGTGGTTTGACAAGTTTTCGCAGCGACACAACACATAGCTTCGAACAATTTGTGGTGGAGAATCCGCAATAAATATGGATGAAATATCTGTCTGGAAGAAACAGTTGATAAATATCACAAAGGAATACTCAAAGAAAGACATTTTTAATGCAGAAACTAGACTTTTTGTCAGGGTTTTGCCAAACGAAATCTTTGCATTAAAAGTTCTGATGGCAAAGCTGCTAAGGAAAGATTAACTATTCTCTTGTGTGCGAATATTGTTGGAGAAAAGTAAAGACCTTTAGTAATTGGGAAAAGTAAGAAACCACGATGCTTTAGAGGAGCAAACGTTGAGAAGTTGCAAGTGGGGTGGTATTATATAATAATAAAGAAGCGTGGATGACGAGGGAAATTATGACAATTTCGTTAACCAAATTTGATAGAAAAATGCAACAGCGGAATAGAAGAGTTCTTATATTTTTAGACAACGCCACGTCACACCCAAAACTTGAATTACAAAATGTTAAACTTATGTTTTTGCCACAAAACCTCTCATTGTCAGCCACTTGATCAAGGGATTATCAATAATTTTAAAACCAACTACAGAAAGCTTTTAGTTAAGAGACTTTTATCGTCTATGGATAATTGTAAATCTACCCAACATATAGAAAAATTCATTAATATTCTCAGTGCTCTGATATGAACCATTACTGTTTGGGAAACTGTAAGCGCTGAAACTATCAACAAATATTTTCTCAAAGCTGGATTTGGTGTGTGCAATGTCGAAGAAATTTTACGAGGATGTAGACTTCATTACTGACGAAGACGTGCCACTGTCAGAACTTTGTAAACCTTATCCTGACATATTATCGTATGCACAAATTGATGATAATTTACATACCGAGAATCCTGATATTAGCGTACAAGAGTGTGTGCGTGAATTTCAAAACAGTACCAATGTACGTGATAGCGACAGTGAGGATGATGATGATGTTACTTCAGAAACTAACAACATTAACGAAGCTTATGAAAAGCTAGAGGATATTCAAAACTTCTTTTTCTTGTCTGGTGTCATTACTCAAGGAGAAAAAGTTGCTGAGATATTATGCAATGCAGAAACACAAATTGTAAAAAGAAAAATTTGAAATCTAAAACAAACTGAAATTTTAGATTCTTTTTAATAAATTAGTTTTTAAGTATGTTGTAAGAATAAATGAATTAAAAATTATTTATGCTGTTTTCTTTTTTCTTCCACCAATGGGCACATTTTTATATACACCCCTACTGTCCGTTATACAGAGAACCTACTGTATATATGTATATATATGTATATATATATATATATATACATATATATATATATATATATATATATATATATATATATATATATATATATATATATATATATATATATATATATATATATATATATATATATTGAATATATGTGTCCTCTCGTTATGTTATACAAATGAGGACTTAAAGGTATTTTAATCAGGCGGTGTTGAAGTTGAAAAATGTTTTCTACTTTTAATATCAGTTTGAATAATGCAAAATGAGTGATTGAAAACTTGGACATTAAGAGGATGTTCCATCATACTATTAACACAGATATTGTTATGATATAATTTACATGCTTATAAGTAATTGAAATTATAAGAAAAATTGATTGAAATGCTTTGTTTTATGAAAAAGACTGACGTACATATTATCGAAGCTGATTCCAGTTGTCGAATACGATTTAAAATAAAACTAAAGTTACATTTAACAGGAGTTAATATTAAAAGAATACAATTATATGAGGTGCGATGCAGATATTCTTGGATTGACGCTGTAGCAGAAGAATAAAAAATAATACCGGCTCACACCGATAAGTGATGGGAGGTATATGTGTATAGAGTGTGTTTGACAAGTTTCAATGTGATCGACGCAGTTTTCGCTAGGCTATGTGCGATTGAGTAAAGTGGTAATTGTGTTTCACCTCGATCATTGTAATGGATGAGCAATATGAGCAATACGCGTGCATTATATTTATTTTGAGCTCGAAAAAACAGCTACTGTCACATATGGAATGATTCAATTAGCATTTGGTGAAAAATCAATGAGCCAAGCACAAACTTTTAGGTGGTTTGCGCGGTAGAACTTCTATTAATGACGAAGAACCAACGGGGAGGTCTTCGACGTCTACTACATCTGGAACATCGCAACCGTTCAACGATTCATTCACGAAGACTGTCGTTGAACTACTCTTGATATCTGCCATATAGTTGGCATTGAATATGGTACATATTAGTAACTTGTAACTGAAGAATTGCCGTGAAATTTGAATTGCTATTTGCACTGAGCTTAAATAATTTGTTGCAGACGATGAAAACTCTTTACCAAGAGCGATTATTGGCGACAAGAGTTAGATTCATGGTTATGATCCAAAAACTAAACAACAATCAAGTCAGTGAGTGAGTCTGAACTCGCCAAGGTTTAAGAAATGCCGACAACTGAAAAGCAATTCGAAGAGCATGTTTATTGTTTTCTTTGGCATAAAAGCCTAGTGTACAAAGTTCCGTTTCCGAGTCCTATTGCCAAGAGGAAAATACAGTATTCTATCCTTTGGTAATTTATTGCGCAAATTTAAAAATAGATTTCCGATTCAATTTTGACTTAATGTTATATATAAGATCCCATGCGGGACTGGGGCTGGTATGTGAACCAAACGACTCGGTGGTTGCCGAGCAGAATCAACCAACATAAGCAGATCCATGAGGATATCAGATGCAAACGGCCTGAACTTTGACGAGCAAGAAATTAGGCGCATCATTACGATGTGCTGTCTTACCGTTCGTTTTCTCACACAAGCCTTTTTGAGGAAAAAATTAATGACTACCGTTTCCCACCCATCCTATTCGCCAGATCTCGCACTCTGCGATTTTGTTCTCTCCCCGAAAACGAAACTGAAGTTAAAAGGCCGACGTTTCTATAGCACTGAAAAATTCAAGAGGAATCGCAGGCAGTACGAAGGTAGTTTGACAAGTAGTGAGAATGGAAAAAGAAAAACGAAGTTTTTAAATACGAAATAATTTTTATTTTTCAATATATTCTCCTAAAAGAGCAATACATTTATCTAACGGTGCTCCAATCTTCTTATGCCCTCTCTAAAATGCGATTCCGGAAGGCTTGCAAAATACTCATTTACGAAGATGATAAGCTCGTCGTTAGACGAAAATTTCTTTCCACCTAGTGCCGTTTTCAATTTTGGAAAAAGGTGGAAGTCGGAAGGGGCTAGATCAGGCGAATAAGGCGCCTGCGGTACTAATTGGAAATGCAACTCGTGGATTTTGGGCATCGCAACTGTGCTGGTATACGAGGGAGCGTTGTCTTGGTGAAACGGAATCTTTTGCTTTGCCATTCCTGGCCGTTTAGCACGAATCTCAACATTTAATTTTTGTAGAAGTTTTGCATAATATTGTCCGTTTATAGTGGCACCTTTCTGAAGGTAATCAACGAGCAGAATTCCCTTTGAATCCCAAAAAATTGATGCCATCTCCTTGTTTGCCGATAAAGTGGTTTTCGCTTTCTTTGGAGGTGCAGAACCACGTTCTAACCATTATTTCGACTGTTGTTTAGTTTCGGGTGTACTGTAGTGTATCCAAGTTTCATCGCAAGTAACAAATCGCCTACAAAAATCAACCGGATTCCGCTTATAAAGGTGTTTGGACCTTCATTGGAAATGCGCAAACGAGAGAACTTTTGATCAGTCGTAAGCAATCGCGGCACCCATCTTGCCGAAAGCTTGGAAAGGCCTAATTCTTTCGTTAAAATGTGGTGTACGCGTTCTGTTGAAATGTTTACCATGTCTGCTATCTCTCTCACTTTGAGTCGTCGATCTTGCGTAATAATATTATGGATTTTTATAATCATTTCCTCACGATTTTGGGTGCTCCAGAGCGCGCTTCATTAACACAGCTTGTTCTACCACGTTCAAATCCATATACCCTTCTACTTATTGTGGCAGATGATGGAGCGGATTCACCTAATGTTTCCCGTAACTCATCTTTTATTTCGGCAGCTTTCATACCCTTAATTACGAAGTATTTAATCACCGCACGATACTCTGCTTTTTCTATTTTAATAAAACGAAGTGTTGCTTCTTCTTCAATCAGCTGTCAAAAATAAACTAATCAACCGATTTATCTAAATATCAGAATGTAAACATATAAATAGCCAACCTAAATTACAGTGCATTTGTTTTACCAATTAGAGCGCCACCTATGTGTCATTCTCACTACTTGTCAAACTATCCTCGTATTTAACTTGTTCAAACAAAACGACTTTCTGAATATCTTACAGAATTGAAGAAAACGCTGGGTCTGGTGTATAGCTACTCAAGGAGACTGTCTCGAAGGTGGCGTCAACCGCCAGCAATAAAAGTTAAGTTTTGAATATTTATAGCATCAATCCGCGAACATCTGTACAATGTAAAAACTCATATTTGTAACGTAAATTTTAATCGAGACTGTGGTTGATTAAATTAATCAATTAAAGTTAATATAACCCCTTTACACAATAATTTTCGTATCTTGTATACGTATTTCGATAAATTGTCGAAATTATTAAGGTTAATATAACCCCTTTTCATTATAATTTTCGTATTCTGTATACGTATTTCGACAAGTCGAAACAATACAATAATTAACAGTGATAAAATTAAACTATAATACATATGGAGAGTAGTTTTGAAAAAGTTGATAATTCAAATTAAAAAGAAATGAAATATTTACGAAATACTAGAACCTTACAAAAGCTTGAACATTATCAATAAGTGTATGAGTAATTTAAGTTAAGTGATGATTGGTTGCAGTGAAAGGGTATAAAAAATCAGGATAAATTTCGTTGGCATTTTTACCTACGAGGGTGGCTCCATAAGTACCCAGCCTGACCTAGAAATGGCGGTAGTTGTTTGAAAAGTATCACTGTATTAGAAAGTGCACAATCTAGAAAGCATAAGTTTCAAGTTTGACGACGCCACGTTGTTTAGTATTTGTTTGGCAGCCATCAATAGTGAACGTTTTCAGTGAATTTGTAAAAATTAAAAAAATTAGACATCGTTACGTGATACAACATTTTTATTTGAAAGGCCTCAGTCCAACCGATATAAAAGCTGAACTGGATTCAACTCTGGGCGAGTCTGCTCCTTAGTTTACAACAGTGAAATATTGGGTAGCAGAGTTTAAACGAGGCCGTACGAGCTGCCAAGACGAGCATCGCAGTGATCGATTAAATGAAGTGACGATTCCAGAAATGGTGAAGAAAATCCACAAAGCGGTACTGGATGATCGTCGACTGAAAGTGTGCGAGCTGGCAGACATAGTAGGCATTTCAAAAAGTGCGGTACACCGCATATTATCTGAAAATTTAGACATGAGAAAGCTGTGTGCAACATGGGTGCCGCGTTTGCTCACACCCGAGCACAGCGAAGTTTCATAACAACCGAGCAGAATTTTGGCGCCGTTTCATAAGCATAGATGAAACATGGGTCCATCATTTCACGCCCGAGACAAAATAATAATCTAATAATGGACTCAAAAGGGAGAACCGGCCCCAAAAACGGCGAAGACCGTTTCATCTGCAGGCAAGGTCATGGCATCGGTTTTTTTTGGGATGCGCGTGGAATAATTTTCATTGATTATCTTGGAAAAGGAAAAACTATCAACGGTGAATATTATGCGAAGCCACCGCAACGTTCGAGCAAAGAAATCAGGCAAAAATGGCCACTTTTGACTAAGAAGAAAGTGTTGTTTCATCAAGACAATGCACCAGCTCATAAAACCGTTATTATAATAGCCAAAATTAATGAATTAAAGTTTGAGTTGCTACCTCATGCACTCTATTCGCTAGATTCGGCCCCCTCGGATTATTTTCTGTTCCCAAACTTGAAAAAATGGCTCAGTGGTCCAAGATTTTCCAACGATGAAGAAGTGTTGTCGGCAGTTAATGGCTATTTTGAGGAGCAAGGCAGTTCTTATTATAAAAAGGATATCGAACTTATTGAACATCGCTGGGAAATGTGTATAAAGCTGAAAGAACATTATGTTGAAAAATAAATATATTTCTTTCCAAAACTTTTGTGTTTTCTTTATTGGGTCGGGTGCTTCTGGGACCACCCACGTATCTGTGTATTAGGCGCTGTGACAAAAACATTTGTTATAGCCGGGCTTCGACTAATTTTACACTGTATCTAATTCAATATTTTGGCACCTTGAAATCAACAGCAGATAGTAAATTCAGAACGTCGATGCCGTTGTTAGATAGTTTGAATATAAAGTTAACACTCGAGATATTTTAGCGATCAGAAATCGAGGTATCGAACTTGAATATGTTAGGTGGTGTACTACCTTCAAATTAAATAAATATTAACGGGTGTAAATTTTGCAGATATTTACTGTCCTTCTTTTTCACCTATGTCTACGCAACACAAAAAATAACCACTATGTATCCATTAAAGATGCTATTAGTGATCTAAGAGTTCAATTTGATACACCGTTTAATTTCAACAAACATTGCCGGCTTCTGCTTTGAGATCTTCGAGTGTTATTTTTAGAATTTCTCGCTTTTTTACGAATATAGACGTTTTAAAGTTTTTGTATTTTGTAATTAGCAAAATGGGGCACGCATATCTAATATGGCACCCCATATATATTGGAAACAGTATGTCGCTTGAGAGGATTAAACGAAAGCGCTTAAAATTTTTAACATTTAAAATTGACGGAATTTGTCCCTATACTGGATTAAATCACGTGGAATTACTCGGAAGACATGGTTTCGCTATACTGGGATCTCGTCGAGATGGACACTGTTTTAGGTTTTTGCGTAGTCTACATCATAATAAAGTTGATTGTGAATATTTACTATCTAAATTACAATTTTATATGCTAGCTATCTAGCTAGCAGACATAATTCCTCTCCTTTGATTGTCATGTGTACGAGTGCTGAGCGAAGACTGGATGAATTTGTGTGTATGTGTGTACTTTTGACTTCTCTGGTTACTATTATTTGATTATTTTAGTCACATTTTATTTTGTTTAGTTATTTATTTTTCTTTTAGTTATAGCGAATTTTTTATTTTATTACTTTGGAATCCTGTACAAGGTTATCTGTTGGACTCGGTACAGAACTATTATTATTATTATTATTATTATTATTATTATTATTATTATTATTATTATTATCTGACCCCCAACGACTTTTTCTGTTTCTTAAGCTCAAAGTTTCGCTCGAAAGAAAGAGATTTTCATCGACTGAGAGGCCATCTTATTCGTAAAACTCTATTTTATAGAACAAAATGCCAAGTACTATTTAGACGCATTAAAGAGATAGCTGAGAAAATGTACAGATTTACAAAGAGAATATGTTGAAAAATAAAACTGAATTCGTTAAAAAATATTCGTTACTGTGTTAAGTTAGAAACTTTAGAGACTACCTTTAACTAACTAATAAGTCCACAGGAATATATCGATTTCACATCGTGATATTTCAGATTATCAACGTTTAGTCTAACAGGTTTGAAAGTATTGTAACAATCGACGGTTTCATTTTCTTGGCAAAAATGTATTAGGTTTTCTAATATCATTAAATGTAATATTAAAACATCATAAACATGTCCCGAGAAATAACGTATCTAAGTTCAGAAAATCCAGAAAGGTTTAGGATTTATACTTACTATATAGTATACTTAAAATTAATAAAGTATGAAACTTACTTTGACTGCCAACTTAAGATGGTTGCAATGTTTATAGGCACTCACCTGAAAAGAAAAAAGAAAGTGTTACAATTGCTTATATAATACTATATTACAGAAATTTAACAATACTGTCAAGAAACTTAACAGGTAACGGATGCTAGAAAGAAATTGGAGACGTTAGAGAAAGCGTCTATTCCGGAACAAGAATATTCGCGAGTCATCGGTGTATATACAAGCAGTCAGGATCGCACGTGAAATACCATTAGTTATACTGGCCTTAATACGTGAAGATCGATATTAGTAACCAATGATATATGTATGTAATTCATATTTTGAGAACATTTATAGTTATATTTACACAGTAAATAGTTAAATAAATTATTAGAAAGTCGTCCTCTTATCAATATGAAAACGAAGCGGATTTTGTTGCAGGAAGCAAAATGGAATAATATACATGTTGTGACAAAGTTTTTAACTAAAAACGTGTAACATCGTATAATTTGTTTCTCCAAATAGAATAGAATAGTTCATATCTTCTTCGAGATTATGCTAACATGTTGGTTGTAGATAAACCTCCAGACGAGTATAATGTGTCACCTCCTAGATATTCAACTTCGGAGTTTTAGATATCCTACACTTTGTCTCAGAATAAGGAGTGATTCAAATATTCAAAATGGTACATGTTTTTAAGAGATTTCATTGATTCTTGAACAGGTATGTTCAATATGGATAAATGAATGCCAGATATCCGCCAATTTTCATAACCTGTAAACGTTTATTTACATTTTCGCATTGCTTTATTTTAATAATATTTAATCTTAATTTTGGATAGGTTGTACATATTAATCCAAAAAGTTACATTTTTAAGTTGTGTTTTAGCGGGATACTTGAATGACTTCCTCTCATTCTGAGATAAGGTATTAATAAAGCTTTTGCCCAGTACAAAGGGTACTAGGAAAGTTTTGCAATATGACCTAACAATTAATCGTAGGAAGCTGCTTGTTGCTGCTTGTTGGGACATGTTCATACGTGCATAGTAGCCGCCGCACCATGTCGATGGGCTCAGTTATTCATTAGCAGTGAGAGTGTAAAATGCTTGCGATGGCATCGTGGTCACGAAATGAGATAAGGGCAGTTTTGCGTTATAATTTCTTGCGTGGTTTAAACATAGACCAGTGCTTCGAAGAAATGACTCTTGCACTAGGTAATGTTTGTCCACCTCGCACAACGATATTCAGGTAGTATGGAGAATTTCAAACGGGAAATTTAACTGTGACCGGGAAGGCCACGAACGTCTGTTACGGAGGAAAACGTTACTACTGTGAGGAAAATGCTTGGCGAGGACAGGCGAGTGACCTACCAACAAATAGAGGCTACTTCAGGCCTAAATGCACCAGCAATTCGTTCGATTCTGCATGATCATTTGGATGTGTAGAAACTTTGGTCTCTCTGGGTGCCGCATCGACTAACTGAAGAGAAGATGACACGACCTGCGACTTGTTGCCTGGAGATGCTAAAAAACTTTTATAAGGGACACTGTCAGTATGTGAAAGACATCGTGACAGGTGACGAGACTTGACTGTACTATTACTATGTGCCGATCCAAGCTCAAAACAAAGTTTGGCTCTGATGATGAGGACACATCTGTAGTTGTTAGAAAATTCCGATCTGTAAAGAAGAAAATGATAGCTGTATTTTTCAAATCGAGTGGAATTGTGGAACGCGTTGTTTTGGACACGCAGAAGACAGTCACAGCTAAGTGTGTCTGCTGGCCAAACACAAGAATGGACACCTGGTTCCTCCATCACGACAATGCCCCAGTTCACCGCACCAATGCCTGCACCGAATATTTGACCACGACAGGATTGAAACTTCTCTACAGTCTATATCTTTGCATTGTTCCCGCATGTGAAAATGAAGTTAAAAGGAGGCGGTTTTCCAGTGATGAGGACCTTCTGCGGGCTTGGGACAACGAGTGTGCTTTACTCCCTAGTGAAACTTGGCATAACTGGTTTAAAGATTGGTTTCGGAGGATGGAGAGGTATATTGAGTGTAGAGGAAATTACTTTGAAAAAATTAAATAAACAAAGCTGTATTGCAAAACTTTCCTAGTACCCATTGTACAGGTTTATGTTGCATACGGTCACTAACTGTACTTGAAAGAGAAGTTAATTCAAATGTACTTGCCATGCAAACTAAACTTGCATATGTATAATAAGGGCTGTAGCATTTATATTCTATCGGAACGCTATAGATAATATGAATTTATTTATTTTACTTTGGTTTTCCCAGGCGTGTGGATGAGACTATGGTTGTTGTACGCGGGCTAATATTTAAGTCTTAAATTTTCGATTACGCTTTTGCCATGTACAGGTTCTGTTGCATACGGTCTCTAACTATACTTGAAAGAGAAATTAATTCAAATGTACTTGCCATGCAAACTAAACTTGCACATGTATAATCAGGGCTGTAGTATTTATATTCTATTGGAACGCGATAGGTAACATGAATTGATTTATAGAACTACCATTCCAATCACCATTATATTTGTACAAAATTCAAATAATATGAAATATATTTTGCTCATATTTCAAGTAGTCCAAATTATGAATATTACAATTGCTTTACATAGAATATAATCAAAAAGCAATAACACGATACACGGATTTTACATGAGATTATATCCACATACAAATGATTAAGTTATTATACGATAGCAAATACGTTCGCATAGGGAAATGGAAACAAATTCCAATAATTTAGCACAAAGTTTAATCTCGTCAATGAATACCTACTTCAAAGTGGTACATCAATACATTTGTCAGCGGCTTTATGCTCCTCCACAGCCCCTGATTTCGATGCAGGAGATGATAGGAAATGGGACCAATAGGCCGTCGCGCTTTGTAAATATTTATTTCGGATCAATAAGTGGATTTCAATAACGACCGTAATCTTATACACATTAGGTCCGAAACGCGAACTACAAACGATACCCATTTATTCAGCCACGGCTGGTTAGGGAGGGAATGTAGGATAAGAAGAAAAAAAAGTGGGGAAAGAGAATTGAGAAAAAAAGGAAAGGAAAATAAGTTGTAAAAGCCACGTAGTAACGACGTTCTACAGTGCGTGCCAGAGTATAGGAAAAGAATAGAACTGATGATTCTTTTTTAATTTGATTTTGAATGAAATCCTAGAATACGTCAGGAGATTTATAAAAGATTAATTCTAATGCATACAAATAAACAATTTTTTCTTATGTAATATGTATGTAATCCATTTGGGGGTACCTTTTTCAAAAATAAAGAAAATAAAATCTTCAATTCTATCGGATATTCTTTATTATCATATAAAGAAATCATTCTTGAAATTTATTTTTTTAAAAGTATTTCCTTTAAATGTTGATCGTAACCGTGCCCAACATCGTCCATTCTGAAGTTCCAATTTTCGATGAAGCGTTCTAGCATTTCATGTGGTAATTGGCGATTAACGAGAGTAATGTTGGCCTCCAATTGTTCAATCGTAGTTGACTTATACATGTAGACTTTGGACTTTACCTAGCAACAAAGGAAAAAGTCCAAAGGTATGATATCATATGATCTATGCGGCCATTGCACAGGTTCATTACGTGAAATTAAATGTTCACCAAATTGTCCCCCCTAATAAAGCCATGCTTTCACGGGTTGTGTGGCAGGTAGCGCCGTCTTATTGGAACTAAATGTCGTCAAAATCACAGACTCAAAATTCAGGCAGCAAATAGTCCGTTATCATAGCGCGAAAACGGGCGCCATTCACAGTCACGTTGTTGCCATCTTCATTTTCGACGAAATATGGATCGATGATTCCACTTGTCCATAAACTATACCAAACCGAGGCTTCATCTGGATGTAATGGCAGTTCTTGAACCTCTTCGGATTGCTCTTCCCCTTAAATACAGCCATTGTGCTTATTGACGTAGCGATTAAGACAGAAATAGGCCTCATCGCTGAATAAAATTTTGGTCGAAAACAGTGGATCTTTTTCAAGCTTTTCAAGAGCCCAAAGACTGAAATGGTGGCAATTCGAAAGGTCAGCTGCTTTCAGTTCTTGAACAAGTTGAATTTTGTAAGCTTTATGTTGTGGCATGCGACAAGCCAAGCTGTTGAGATCTACGTCTAATCAATTTTTCACGGTTATCGCATACACTCTCAACTACCATCGCTATATTTTCTTCACCACTTGCTGGATATGATTTATTTGGTTGCGTATTACCCAATAATGGTAATTGTCTTTCAAATTTTTCGAAGGTATAGCGAATCGTGGGTTCAGTGGACCGATTACGTAGACCATATGTTGCTCTAAGTGCACGAAACACATTTCTTGTAGAACGCTGACTTATAGATTCAGCTGATTAATTTGTAGACGCTGTGTCAGGATGAGTCTTTCCATAATAAGCTATCACACAATGTCTTAACTAAAATTGCGTGAAAGTTTGACACGACTCACGCTTTATCTGTCAAAAAATTGCTATTGAAAAAAGTATATCATAATGAATCACCCATTAGTATCGGTGAATATTAGAAGGGGTTCACGTCAGGGAAATCAACAATATGCATTTTGAAACATAAGTGTTTTGAGCAAGACATTAATAATTACGATATTTGACGACTGTAAAATAACACTAGATAGAATGAAAGACAGACTTCTATATCTACATTACTACGAGACTCTATAAAAGCCCAAACTGTGTTTCAATTCGAAGCTAACAATATAATTTTTGTAAAACTTTTTACTATATAGATTAAATACCATTGGAAGATCAAAAAGAACCCCGGAGAACGTGTGCCAAAAAAAAATTCCACGAGAATTCATGTGTGAGTATTTCCCTCACATTTTCAATAGTCGTACGTGACTTTGTTAAGGTATTTCCATAGGGAACTGTTGTTATTGTAGTCTCTTTTGAGATGTATTCAACAAGAATAATTCTCATTTGATTCCAAAAGGCCTTGACCATAAACTTTCTAGTTCAAGGCTGGGTGCGGATCCCTTATGGAGACGGAGAGTCTTTATGGGCCCATTGTAGGAGCTACAATTGAGTTTCTGAATTCCAGTGATCTGCCCAACTCTCATCGCATTTTTACTATCTTAGAGTAAAAGCCAACGTCTGCTTACAACAATACCAAATTATTTTGGGAAATCTGTTGTTCAAGCAGTTTTTGTTCGGAAATCAACGATATTAGAATCATAAATGCTATTCATGCGTGGGTTATCTTGTAGAAATATTAAAACGTTCGATTCGGATATGTTTGGTGCTTTGGCAATAGAAGAAACAACGATCTTCAAGAACCATTGCTTCAGTTTGCATGTAAACATCAAAATTTGTTGTTTTCGAAGTTCTTCCGCATCTTGGGTCTTTTTTAATGAGATCACGGCGTTTACTTTAAAATATGATGGTGCCGTGCGCCCATACACTGCAGTCGTTCGTTCGTGAATAGCATTATGAGAATTCTGTTTCTTTGTCCGAAATTTTATGATATTGTGTGGTTCTAACTTCGCAAAACTCATTATCTGTTTCGAAACATTATAAACCACAAAAAAAGTCAAACTTAACACATAAATAGAAAAAATGTTGTTATTATTGAGCGTTACAAAGCAACGCATAATTAGTTGGTTCTATATATCTACCTAGGTAGATTCCTTTTCTAGTTGCCTTGGTAATAATCAGAAGAAAAATTTATTCGATACTTTTGAAATAAGGTATAGAAGAAAAGGATAAAGAATAGGAGAACGAAATAAAGCCTTTATATCGCTGTTCGAATGTCCTTGTTTCGCCTCATTCTCCTATTTTTCCTCTTTTTTTTTCAACGGATTTGTACGCCAACATTATAAGTAGGTCGCCAATTTGCCATTTTTCTCTCTCCCTTTATCCCCTTTTTCCGCTTTGGGTGCGTCCTTTTTTATGATCACGGACAAATGCAGCCGGACGGATTTTACCTACTGCCTACTTTGAAATGAGCGACGAGTTTGAAAGTCAAGGCGAAAGTAAAGCATAGGGAAAAAGGCAAAACGTCGATCCGTCTTGTGTTGAAAGGGAGAAATGGAATTAGAGGCTTTAAAGGAACACTTTGATGTTTTCTTTTTAGGTTCCAATACGCGGAAAACATGTCGTAATAAACTTTATATTTTAACAATATTCGAGAGAGAATGGTTTTCTATATGACTAACTACTGTCTTCGACTAACTGGTTAAAAAGACAACATAATACTTTCCATTTTCCAAATTCTGCAAACGTAATTGAACACAGAAAATAAATATTCTTTCTTTATTTGATATACAACTTGACATCCAAGTAAAGGATGTTTCAAATTTCGCGTTTTTTTTTGCATTCACTTTCAAAAACATTTTATTGGCAATTGAAGTATCAGTTATGACATTTATACGCGAAAAATAATATCTGCCAAATGACCTCCTCTTGCAGCTCCACAGACGTCCAGTCCACTCTTTTGTTAAAATTTTCAATAACATTTTGACATAAATGAGGCTCTATCTCACTAATGACAGGAATAATTTAATCATTCGAAGCAGGAATTGATTGTGGATTGTTTTTATAAACTTGATTTTTCACATAACCCCAAAGAAAATAGTCTAACGGTGTCAAATCACATGATATTGGTGGCCAGTTAACATCGTTAATATCGTTTCTTGAGATTACATGTCCAGGAAATTTTTCTCTCAATAAATCAATTGATTCGTGTGCAAAGTGAGGTGTAGCGCCATCCTGTTGAAACCACATATCCTCTAGATCAATATTCATTAAATCAAGCCATAAAAATTCGGTTATCATCTGACGATATCTATCATAATTGACAGTTACAGCTTCGCCAGCAACGTTTTCAAAGAAGTAAGGTCCAATTATACCACCTGACCATAATGCACATCAAACAGTAACTCATTTAGGACGCATAGGTTTCACATGAATAAGTCGTGGATTTTCCTCATCCCAGATATGGCAATTTTGTTTATTAACATAGCTACCAAGCTCAAAATGTCTCTCATCGAAAAACATTATTTTTTGAGAAAAATCAGCTGGTTGTTCGTTGATGAAATTGACAAATGAACGACGTTGTAAATGATCTAGTGGCTTTAGTTCTTATGTTATTTGAACCTTATATTCCTTCAGAGCTAAATCCATGTGTAAAATACGCCTTGTTGTTGATCCACTAAGTCCAAGTTGTTGTGAACGTCGTCTAATGGACATTTCGGGATCTTCGGCAACCGTTTCACGAACCAAACCAATATTTTCTTGTATACTTTTTTGATCCTTCACGGAACCGGTCTCTTGAAATTTTTTAAAAATTCGACCGTGTTTTCAGATGGACGATTATGTAAACAATAAAATTCACGTAATTTTCTAAAAACTCTTTTCACAGAACGCTGATTTTCATAAAATAATTCAACAATTCGAACGCGTTGTTGTACCGTGTACGAAGCCATTTTTATAAATGTCATACATCACACTTTTTTAAATGCCTACAAACCGCGCAATTTGAAACACCCTTTAATTATTGCCTCCATTACATTTCGTCACCGTTACATGTAGACAAAATGATTATACAGAATTAAAAGTAAGAAGCAAGACGAACTAACAATAACATTATCAACTATTTATCATTGATCGAATACTAGACAATTTACTCAAATAGGTGGGCGAAACCTCACATTATTCTCCCACTTTCCTAGATCAAATGCCTCGCCGTACTTTATGAACCTCAATCTCAATCACGATGCACGGTCTTCGAGAATTTACTCTATAAGGTTAGTACGGGCCAGAAAATGACAGACTAAGGATGAACAGAGAGGTGCAGACATCCGAAATATTATCTTAGTTGTACCTACCTACCCCGCTACTTAATAGCTCTTCGCAATTCTTGTGATTTATACAATTTTCACGAGTTAATTAAGAGTAATTACTTGTAGCAAATGGTACTTAAGATAAGAACGTCTCATTTATCCCGAATTTATAGCAATAACAACCTGTACCGTTTCGTCGAACTGGCTGGCGTAGGTAGGGAAATAAGTTCGTTTTTGGACGGGACATGTTTAGAATTTTAAGCGAGTTAGAAAATTTATATGGAAGGAATTGAGAAAAACAAATGAAATATGATGTTTCTCGAGCTGCTTCTGGGAATTAAAATGTGCTTAGCGTACTCAAATGTAAACACATTAGTAACACTCTCCATCTTCAGGATATTTTATATTTTCGAGTTATGAAGAATTTTTGAGGGTTTTTCCATTTTTCATTTATAAATATTGATTAATCCTTACGTAAATAAAAACTAAACTACTTTCTTCGGTTTAATAAGAAAAATTTGTATGCAAGATATATTCTGTGATCAATTAATTGTTTTATTAAAGTTTTATCGGCGAAAAGACAATTGCATTCGTGCTCTCGGATACTTAAGAAATAAGATCAGGTCATGTTCGAAGTCCAGACGGAAGAGAGAATGGTGATAATAGTAAAGGTTATTACTCTCCAAATAACAGTCAATCCAAATAAATGAAAAACTCTAGAGGTGGACTACGAGGGTAATTTAACTAGTAGTGACAATGGAAAAGAAAAGCGAATTTTTTAAATACAAAATAATTTTTATTTTTCAATATATTCTCCTAAAAGAGCAACACATTTATTCCAACGGTGCTCCAATGCCCTTATGCCATCCCTAAAATGCGATCCCGGAAGGCTTGCAAAATACTCATTTACGAAGATGATAAGCTCGTCGTTAGACGAAAATTTCTTTCCACCTAGTGCCGTTTTCAATTTTGGAAAAAGGTGGAATTCGGAAGGGGCTAGATCTGGCGAATAAGGCGCATGCGGTACTAATTGAAAAGACAGCTCGTGGATTTTGGACATCGCAACTGTGCTGGTATGCGAGGGAGCGTTTTCTTGGTGAAACAGAATCTTTTTCTTTGCCATTCCTGTCCGTTTAGCACAAATCTCAACATTTAATTTTTGTAGAAGTTCTGTATAATATTGTCCGTTTATTGTGGCACCTTTCTGAGCAAAATGCCCTTTGAATCCCAAAAGATTGATGCCATCACCTTGTTTGTCGATAAAGTGGTTTTCGCTTTCTTTGGAGGTGCAGAATCACGTTCTAACCATTGTTTCGACTGTTGTTTAGTTTCGGGTGTACTGTAGTATATCCAAGTTTCATCGCGAGTAACAAATCGCCTACAAAAATCAACTGGATTCCGCTTATAAAGGTCCAAATACTCATTGGAAATGCGCAAACAACTGAACTTTTGATCAATCGTAAGCAATCGTGGCACCCATCTTGCCGAAAGCTTGGAAACGCCCAGTTCTTTCGTTAAAATGTGGTGTACGCGTTCTGTTGAAATGTTTACCATATTTGCTATCTCTCTCACTTTGAGTCGTCGATCTTGCGTAATAATATTATGGATTTTTATAATCATTTCCTTAGAAGTCACGATTTTGGGTGCTCCTTCATCAACACAGCTTGTTCTACCACGTTTAAATTCATTTACCCATCTACTTATTGTGGCGGATGATGGAGCAGATTCTCCTAATGTTTCCCGTAACTCATCTTTTATTTCGGTAGCTTTCATACCCTTAATTACGAAGTATTTAACGTGTTGCTTCTGTTTCAATCAGCTGTCAAAAATAAACTAATCAACCGATTTATATAAATATCGGTATGTAAACATATAAATAGCCAACCTAAATTACAGTGCATTTGTTTTACCAATTAGAGCGCCACCTATGTGTCATTCTCACTACTTGTCAAACTATTCTCGTATATAGCTTGTTCAAGATTTACAACCACAGAAATGTTTGTTGGCTAAAAAATAAGAGAATACCAACGAACATTTAGTGTGTTAAATAAAAGAGTCATGAAAGTTATCACATCCTTGACTTGTAGGGGGTTATAAGTGATAGTCAAACCAGCGAACTTATAAAAATACTCAGGCGGAAGAGGATAATCTCTTTGTGTTTACAATGCGTCACAGTAATTGGTAATTATATAAATAATGAGAATTTTAACAAGAAGTAAGTGTGGCTTCAAAGCTCGCAAGGTAAAGTATTATAGTTAACACAGAGCTTACAAGAGAGAATTGGGCCTAAGAACTACAATAAATAAAAAAGAAGCGGATAGAGAAGCAGAGGTAGAGCTAGACCTATATAACAGGTCGCACTACTCAGAGGGTATGTCGATTGCCAGGTATTTTATATATATAAGGACTACTAGGCCATTTCCGGAGGCTAGGGCTGGCAATCGATATATTTTTATGGTGATGGACTATTTTAAAAAGCGATCAAAAATCTATGCCCTGTTTTATAATTGCTAATGTCGAATACGATTCCATAAATTTGCAGTTCCATGAGAGGTACGCACATTCGGATCAAGGAAGCAACTTTGAATCTGCAGTTTTTCAAAAAGTTTACGAATCATTTGGTATCACCAAAACAAGAATAACACCACAATGGATACAAGAAATATAAACGGAAGCTGTAAAAGGGGAAAATTTAAGTGGGAAGAAGAGTGGGAACAAACAAAGTAGAATAAGAGACGAGTTACAACCAGTCTTTTATTTCTCATGACGGTAATAATGTAGAAAAGTTTTGTCGAAACTAGTAGTAAAGTCTGTCGACTTTCTATAAATAAATATCTGAAGGCCTGCGCTTTTATCACATTAGTACATATCACAAAAAATCATGTTTAAGACTAAAAACTATATTGTAATGAAGGATATTTTAATAAAATTTTATACGAGGTGGTACCAAACGTTTCCGAATTTTGGATCGTACGCACGACCCAAATTTCGGTAAAATTACAACCAAACGCAACTACGTGGGTATGTGTATATACTTTTTGAGTTGCTATGCAAAGTGACGTCATTGTAAGTGAAAATGTTTTTGTTGATGAACAATTTTTCATTGTTGAATTTGTTTGGAGTTTATCGAAGAACTTGGGAGAATAGGATATCTATATAAAGTTCTATTTTAAACTTGGGAAGACTGCCGCAAAGAATCACTAAATGTTAAAAATAGCATTTTGGGATGATGCTTTTCAGTTTGGTATAAATTTAGGATTGGTTTGACGGTTTTCAAAATTAGTTGATGAAGATGAGTATTATAGGCCGCATCAACCAATATTATACCAAAATATTTTGTTGTTGTTCGGGATGCTGCTGTAAATAATTGTAGATAGATCATTCAGGACCTCTGTAATATGTGGAATTATCTTGCGGCATATCAGCGGATTTTATCAGCAAACTTGAGGGAACAGAGTATCTATATCAAGTTGTTTTAAATTTGGCAAAATTGTCTCAGAGCATTTGGTGAGGATTCTTTGGATCAGGCTCAAACTTTGTATTGGTTTAAGTACTTTAAAAATCAATTGATTAAGTGAGTGACTTCCATAGCACAGTAACTGGCATTATATCAGAAAATGTCGTTGCTGTTCGGAACGCTGTTATAAATGATCATAGACAGATCATCTAAAACACCCGTAACATATGGGATTATCTGACGGCACACGTCAGAGCGTCTTATCTTATAATTGAACATGAGACGAATGAGTGCAAAGTTCATACCATGACTGTTAAGCGATGGACATCATCGTTTAGCAGTTAATGGCCGAAAACTCTATGGCCGTGGTTCCTCATCCTGCGTACCCGCCCGTCTTGGTTCTTGCGACTTTTTCCTCTATTCAAAAATGGAAATCAAGTTAAAGAAGCAATTAGCATGGTAGAAGAGATTGAAGCTGCATTTCACACAATGCCGAACATATTAACAAAGCAAGAGTTGAAGAAAGAAAGTCTTTCGTGGCGAGGGAGTTGGAATTGGTATTTGCGCTATGAAGGAGACTTCTTTGAAGATGACGGTTGTGAATGAATTACTAGTGTTCTGCAATTTTATTTATTGCTACATTTCGCAACCTTTTGGCTACCACCTCATAGAATTAGCAGTCATTATTGACTTTGTCAAAGGCTTTCGAGAAGTCAATGTAGGTTATATTCGTAGTATTTATTTTTACTTTTTTAGTGAACCAAGCAATTACTGGACACTTACATAACTATTTTAGAGTTCGAAAGGTTTTTGTGGTTTTTAATCGTGAATATTTTTCACTAAATGTAAATCGATCAAAACCTTAATTAACTATAAAATGTCCTTTTATACTTAGAATGAAATAAAGTAAACTACGGCAGTAATAAGTTGGCTGTACATAATGTTCTTAATTATCGTCTCTCTTAAAGATCATTTCGCCGTGAGCTTTGAAAGTTTATGGCTTCAATTATTCTAAAAGTTTCACAGTGACGCATTAGCGTTATTATTTTTATCGATTTTCGCATTAAGAGGTAACCAGTAAAAAGGGCCACCTCTCGCGGAAGAATCGCCGCTACTTCCTGATGTTTTTTCACGGTGAGCGTCACAAGGGCGACCGCAGTCTAAGGTTGCCGTAATGGCAAGGACAACGATGATGAGGGGAGAATTTTTCCTGCGTCGGAAAAGAAAAACCGAGAAATCTCCCGGGTATAAAATTGGTTTTCGCTAACTAATTTATTCGATTAGGAGGAGTTTCAAAACTGGCTGTCGTACGGGCCTCCACTCCATTATAAAAATATTCGATTGTGGTCCAATAAATTTCGAATGCTTCGAATGAGAAAGATACTTAATAGACAACCCCTAGACAGTTCCTAATTTGCTTGAAAAATGAAAGATAAGTTTGGGAAAATAAATTTCAACAGCGACAGTAAAGTTATGAACATATTTTTATAAGACATTGAGGTGTAACTCTAAAATGAACAAATAATATTTATTAATTTCTTTTATAATGTTCAAACATACATACTAATTGCGATAATGTATTGGAGCGAAAGTTTTTTCCAATTTTTGTCTTGGTAGATTATATTAGACACCATTGTTCTAAGTGCGCGTAACTAAGTTATCTTGAGATTTTATTAAACTTATCTTTAATTTTTCAAGCAAATAACAACTGTCTAGAGGTTGCTTATTAAGTACCTTTCTCTTATATACAGTGTGTATCAGCCAAATGGAATAAATTCGATAATAATTAATGGAAGGGTGTTCGAAAAAACGCTCGGACACGTCGATTGGGATTTTTAGTTACGTATTTTTTTAAATAAAAAGTTTATATACAGGGTGTGTCATGTAAAAGTGGTCAATACCAACTTTCTTGTTCTGTTATCTGAGATCGAAGAATATTCAGTTTGTTAACGTATTCACTATGAGTAGTTCAATAATATAATATGCTGCTTTGTGTTTAGTTCCGGTTTTCTTCGCCGTAATCAATAGGCTTGTTTAAACGTGATATTGCTTGCTTTTGAAGAGTATATTTTTTTCACATCAATCCTCTGTATAGTTGCATATGTGAACATTCAATGTTATTAACTTATGGTAGCTCACATCTATTTGAATAAAGAACAACTGTTGTCGACGAGATCTTCATTAAAATGCATTTCTTCTGTCCAAGGCTCTTCAGTTCATCTATGAGTATACGTCGTATACTATTAGGCATCTGCGGTGTTTTAGCACTTATCACTTTGTTAGGTATTTTACGAGATAAGTGCGTCCACTGGAACTTTCTTTCTTCTTTCCTTTATATTCAGAAGATGGATAGCTTCTTTTTACTATTACCGCTTGTTGTAATTTAAATATGAATGCCACTTGTACCAATTTCTTTTTACTGGTTTCGAATTTCCATTTTTTTAGCTAGCTTTTTAAAATAGTTTATTTTATTTTACAAATTTTTGGATCAGAAGTTAACTTTAAGAAACCATCGTAGAATTTATTTTAATAACTTGATTTTAGATTAGTTTTTTGACATAAATTTTTTTTTGTTATTGCATTTGATGTACTTGACTGATTTTGATTCGTCTGCAATAATTTTGACGAATTAAATGCCGAAATAGCATAGTCGTAAGAGCGCTGGATTTCGAGCTAGCTATAAAAGTCGACGTTTTGAATTACCTTCAAGAAGGTGCAATTATCAGGCCGTTTTCATCATATCAGTCCCTCTCCCACTACCCTCCAGTATTGAGGATGAATAATTAACTCTATCTCCCCTTTTATAGCGAGAAAATGTTAGTTAAAAAATCCATGGAACACTTCACACGTTTTACACTTAATACACACTTCTTCTCCCGTGATCTTCACAAGAAAACTCTTAAGTCCCCACTTGGACACACGTCTTAGAAGTAAATATAGAACCGGCTGATAGCTTAGTGGTTAGTCACTAGCTTATCATGTTTGGTGTCGTGTTTTTCATTTCCCATTTAAGTGAGTGCTGGCAGATAAAGGTCGCAAGTCTCACCTCGAGTGCGGGCATAATAACTTATGGTCTACCAAAGTCGTAAATGGCGTAAAGCTGTCGGGGGATGGAAAAGTATGAATTATTATTATTATTATCATTATATAGTTTGTATGGAACTGGGTTAAATTTTTTTTAATATAATTTCTGATAATTGCATTTATTTGTCTTTCAACTGGATGTATTGTTGGTTCAATTGGTGAGTTCATTTTTGGAACTAAATGCTCATCTATTATTAGCATGGTATGTATTTTGTTTTTCGTTCTTTATTAATTGTAAAAAATGTTTTTTTATTTCTTTCACACAATAATAAAGTACAAAATGTGATTATTACGAATTGCTACTTAACAGTAAAGACTTTAAACATAATAATAATCGGTAAACGCTCTTCTGCTTGTATTTATCTCTTATCTATTTATTTCTTAGTAAAGTTAACGGAATAGTTGACACAGGTTTCACGTTTATCGTATTACATATATACATACATATATACATACAGTATTGTGCAAATTAATGGAATCTTGACTATCTTTTTAGTTTTCTGCATGTGGCAACATTGTTAGGTCAGTTCTTTAGTTAGGTCAGTAGCTTTATGTCAAAAAATATAACCTATATCACTGAGAATACATTCCACAGTTATTCAGTGCGTTTTAGCGAATTTGTTCACATATACTCTTTCAAAGTTCAAAATTTGATTTATATTGTGATTTTACCGGTTGTTCGCGATATGGATATCACGCCCAGAAAAAGCGAGAAGATTGTGACATTAAGTGAGCACACTTCAATGACACAGAGATATTACTCAGGAATGTAGTGTTAGTCAAGGAGCAGTAAGCAAGATCATAAAGCAAACAAAGAATACCGGAATAGTTGAAGTGAAACGAGCGGGAAAATGTGGGAGAAAGAGGAAGATGACACCCGGGATGTCACTTTTTTGGTCAGAAATAGCAAGCTGAGCCCCCCAAAAAACTAGTTTTGAACTACGAAAAGTCTTAGCCGATGCTGGAGTGAAAGTGCATGACTCGACAGTTCGTCGGAGACTTTTAGAGTCTAGAAGAAAAGCCATTTGACCATAGAAGAAGCAACTCCTCAGTCAACGAATGATGAAGCAGAGGCTTATTTGGGCCAAGAAATATGCCGGATGGAATGAGGAGGACTGGAGAAAGGTGTTGTTCTCAGACGAGTCCCATTTTTTGGTACAGGGGCAGCGATCAAAGTTGAAACATCCTATAAAGAAGATGTTTTGGGGATGTTTTTCGTACATGGGGAATGGATCACTGGTGCCTATAGAAGGCATGATGAACAGCCAGAAATATAGAGCTACTGGATAAGTATTTGAGAAAAGATCTAAAGAAATGTGAGCCAAGCAGAGGCGCAATTTTCCAACAGGACTCAGCTCCATGCCACAAATCGAAGGTTATGGTCAAATATTTCAAGAAAAAAGGAATAGCTCTCTTCGACTGGCCTGGCAATTCTACAGACTTAAACCCAATTGAAAATCTGTGGGCCATTTGTAAGGCTAGGTTACATAAAATGGACTGTACAACGAAGACAAAATTGATAGAAGCAGTAATTCAGGTGTGGTTTCGGGACGAGAAAATAAAGGAAAACTTTCAAAAATTAATAGATTCCATGCCGAAAAGAGTTCAGGCTGTCATCGTAGCCAAAGGAGGGCATACCTCTTATTAAATTACTAGTAATTTATAATTTTATACCATCTCATCGTGATTATATACAAATAAACGGTTTTCTTAGTTATATTGTGTTTGATTCTATTAATTTGCACAATACTGTAGTTACATATATGTATACTACAATACATTGTATTCTAAGACATAGCTGCATGTGTTTCAATTGTTTTAAATTATTTGAAATTGCTCATAGCTCTTAGGAAAAAACGAAATGTAATATACATACTTGTATTCTAATACTAAATGAAAGGAACACATGTATCATTTATTATTATGAATTACAACAATATTAGATGTTGAACTTTAGTTTGGCGAAATCCATTGTTATCAGTTACGGCTTCAGTAATTTGTTTGCACATCTGTCATTGTAGGGGTGCTAAAGTTTCGACAGAAGCTTTGCACACAGACTACATTACTATTAATTACCAAGCAGTACGTACTAATATACTCAGTTACCATGGGAATCTATCATCTAACTTGTATTGTCTATCAAACCGGTGCCTACGGATATGTTTATTTCATAGGTAATTTCTCGTAATTCATATTCGTCCTAATATATGCATTGTCTGCGTTCTTTTTAATAAATATCTTGTACTCATGTTATGATTAACTATATTGTCATTGTAATGATAGATATAGTTGCTACGAAATGTAATGTTTGTATGGAGAAAAAGCAAATTAAGGGTAAAACTGTCGATTGGCTATTATTAATGAAGCTTAATATTTCCATTGCCGACCTACTATATTTGATTTTACTAAAAACAAACGCTGAAACGCTAGCAATGTATTTTTAATTGCCCTTTATTAGTAAGTGTGTTAGAATGTACTATGTAAATACATTATTGGAAAAGAGTTTTTTGAATGTCCTTGTCCTGAAACATACAAGGAACATCTTTCAAGTTTTAGAAATTGCGTTCTGGTTGCTTCATTTTATTAACTATCAACTACATTACATACTTAATTTTAACATATACGAGGCACGGTTTAAAATTGACGGCCGATCGCTAATGAAATGGAAACAATTAAAAAATGAAAAATTCATTGATTGTTTCAAAAATTTACATATTTACTTTATGTTTTTATACACGACAATCGTGCAGTTCCAAATAAATATCTTTGGTATCGTGAAACAAATTTCTACAAATCCAGAGGGTGAAAGTTGATTACTGAGATCAAGTCCTCACTTTCCTAAAAACGTGTAGGCGCAAGTTAGATTTTCAAATATTGGAAGAGATGATAGTCGCTGGTCGTGAAATCAGGACATAAAGGAGATGATTAAAAATCGCCTGCATGAATTTTTGATTGAATTGTTTCCGTAGTGCGTGTAGCCATGTGAGCATGTGTATTACCTTGAAGAGGAACAATTTATGAGAGTCGGTCTGTCTAGGTGCGTTTAGATAGTGCAACAATTGTCAGCATATGAGATAATATTAACTAATATATATATATATATATATATATATATATATACTCCGCGCAACATGAATAGGACCACCCGACTTGTTGCAAGCTTTCGGTGGTTTGAAAAACAATTCATTTACTAAAAATACAATGCAAGTTTGTAATGGTATGATATGGCAAATAATACGCATTATTGCGCAATAGTGCCTAACGTTATGCATTGGGTGACGTAAGTACCACATACATATAAAATGCACCGCGCCGGTTGGATACGACCAGTATTTAATAGTAAGCTACCGGATGAGTGTCGAGTTACAACGTGTATCCGGATAAACAAACATCTGTAATTAAGGGTATTGTGCAACGATGGGACGACAGAAGTGCTTAAGTATGGAAGAAATTGGAAAAATTAAAGCGTTCCATCAAGAAGGGTATTCCTCAAGGGCTACTGCAAAGAAAATAAGTCGATCACACCAGGTTGTGAACAATTTTATTAGGGATCCCGAGAATTATGCAAAACGTTTTAAAGGGCGAACAACATCCGTTACAATTAAGAGAGAACGTCGAGCCATATTACGCGAAGCATCGAATTCGGCATTAACGGCAAGACAAATCGCGAATAACGTTGGAACGAATGCATCGGTAAGAACTGTACAGAAGTTACTGAAGACCTGTCCGCATTTAAAACGTTTGAAAATTAAACGTCGGCCTCCTTTAAGGGAATTTCAGCGCACTGCACGTCTTCAGTTTGCTCGAGCAAAAATGGGGTGGACAAGAGAATGGCAAACTGTTATTTTCAGTGACGAGAAGAAGTTTAATTTAGATGGCCCGGATGGGTTTTCTTATTATTTCCACGATTTACGTAAAGATGAAGTGATTCAGTCACGAAGGCGAGCCGATGTTGGTTCAGTCATGGTATGGGGAGCTGTTTCCTATAACGGACCTGTTGATTCAGTAATAGTGAAGGGCAGACAGAATTCGGAAAAGTACGTCCAGCTGCTGCAACAGGTGAAAGACAAATTTTCCAACGTTATGGCAGGTGGGCCATTTATTTTCCAACAGGATAATGCCAGTATTCACACCGCGCGCATTGTTCGACGCTGGTTTCAAGAACAAGGTATGGAGGTTCTCGATTGGCCATCGCTCTCCTCCGACCTGAACATCATAGAAAATGTTTGGGGATGGTTGTCGCGTAAATTGTACTCTAATGCTACCCAATTCAGTTGCGCTGACGAACTAGAGCAGGCGCTGAAACGAAGTTGGGCGGAACTTCCCGTTGACTACTTGAGAACCCTGTATAATTCCATTCCATCCCGACTATTTTAGGTTATAAGAAATAATGGCAAAAGTACTCATTATTGAACAATAAAGTATTTTGTTATTGCAAACGAATCTTTTATTTTGTAGATTGGTCGTATTCAAGTGGCGTTTAATTACTCTACTTATTGTCATTAGTAACGTACATTTGCACTGACTTTTACAAAAATTATATTTGGTACCTACATACATCTTTTTATTAATCCTCTTATTTTCGAAAATAACAATTCCAGCGCGCTACCATGTTTATACCAACTACAAATGTCATATATGCAGTTGGTCCTATTCATGTTGCGCGGAGTGTACTATTATTTTCTGCTATGCCATCGTTAACCAAATTCACAGGAATTAATTTCTGCCATGGACTCGAACCTCTACCTGGTGTTTTCTAGACTGGCCTATCAATTGGACTACCGGGCGGTATAACTTCGAGAGATGGCGGTAGTTGTTTTGAAAAATATAACTATATTAGAAAGTACACAATATATAAAGCATATGTTTCAAGTTTGAAAACGCCACGTTGTTTAGTATTTGTTTGGCAGCCATCAACAGTGAACGTTTTCAGTGAATTTGTAAAAATGGAGAAAATTGATCATCGTTACGTGATACAACACTTTTATTTGAAAGGCCTCAACCCAACCGATATAAAAGCTGAACTGGATTCTACTGTGGGTGAGTCTGCCCCTTCGTTTACAACAGTGAAACATTCAGCAGCAGAGTTTAAACGAGGCCGTACGAGCTGCGAAGATGTTCATCGCAATGGTCGACCAAATGAGGTGACGATTCCAGAAATGGTGAAGAAAATCCACAAAGCGGTACTGGATGATCGTCGACTGAAAGTGCGCGAGCTAGCAGACATTTCAAAAAGTGCGGTGCATTGCATATTATCTGAAAATTTGGACATGACGAAGCTGTGTGCAGGATGGGTGCCGCGTTTGCTCACACTCGAGCAAAAACAGTGTCGTGAAGATGTTTCAGTTGAATGTTTAGCGAAGTTTCACACAACAAAATACAACAAAATATAATTTTTGTGCCGTTTCATAACCATAGATGAAATATGGGTCCATCAGTTTACACTTTGAAATTATTAAACATCGCTGGGAAAAGTGTATAGAGCTGAAAGAAGATTATGTTGAAAAATAAATATATTTCTTTCCAAAATTTTCATCAGTTTCAACAGTAGTCATAAAATTGTCTTTTATTTGTTTAAGTCCCTTGATTTTTATAGAAAATCTATTTTATCATTGTTAAAAAGCGTTTTATCTAAGAATATAAAATTATAATTCTTTTTCGTCCACTTCTTCATTAATGTCGACAATTTTACCACATGAATTCTTTAATTCAGCCATTCTAACGCTGTACGTTTTCTTAATTTTCTTTTCAGCTGCAACTTTAATCTTTATATCGATCGACAGAACGATAAACAGTATTTCACAATTCTCTAGACTCGTTAAATATCCATAATCGTTGAGCGATTTTCCTTCCACTTTTTCCTTAGAATTAACGGTTCTTTGAAAATCAAGAGCGTCTACCATAGTGACATAGTAAATTAGAACTTCAAAGTAACATCTGTAATCGCTGAGAGGCTGAAATTAATAAAAATTCAGCTCCGTTTCATTGTAGCCTATAGAAGGCATTGTTTTATATTTTTGCGAAAATAAAAAAAAATTTTAAATTCTTTTTAAAGATTTCCAAGAAACTTTGTTGGCAACAGATAAATGAAAACAATCTGCAAAAGTTATCACATCGATTAGTGTTTTGTAATATCGTAAAGACTTTTCGCTAATTGGGTTTTTGTTTTGCAACCAGTAATTACATTTGGTGGGGTTTTGTATGAAATACAAAACACTGTACGAGCATAGGGGAACTTAATCAATAAAGTAGCTGTATATACGTATACATGTATATTTCCAATGTACCTAAATATTTAAATCGAACGCTTTGTTAATTATAAGATCAATATATAATGCAGATAGGAATAATTTTTCATTTATGAAAGTAATCAACCTCATCTATAAGGGAAAAACGGTAATATTTATTGATATATTCTTCATAAGTTCATATTGACAGGAACCTTGTGGGATGATAATTATCAAGCTCAGAATAATACTTTTTTTAGAGGCTTTGAAACAGTAATAGATAAATTTATGTATAATATTAGCGGTTTCAAAGTGCAATATATTTGTTATCTTATTATAAAAAATGCTTAGTGTTCACTACGTAACTTATGTATATATTGGACAAACAAGAGAATAGTGTACCAGGGTAGCTGCTTATATTGCGGGAACTGGCAACACTGTTAGTGTTGCCTCCAATCTGATGGTTGCATCGTGAAGCTTGTCATTTTTGACAATATATTTGCCTTGACAGTTTTATTATCCGGTTGCTATTTCTATTTTTGACAGTAACTTGAAAATTTTATGTCAGCGAAAAAATGGAATTAACTCGCGACCATTTTCGTGCAATTATTTTTCATAACTTTCGGCGTGGATTATCTCAGGCCGTCATGTGACATACCGTGAGGTCGAGGCATCTCTAGTATTAGTAACACCAGCCTGCACAAGATCCTGCATGAACATTTAGTCGTTAAGAAGCTATGTTCACGTTGGATACCACATAATTTGACAACCGCTCAAAAAAGGACTCGCGTCGATTGGTGCCAAGAAATGCACAGAAAATACAATGGCGGTGCTTCAAAGAACATTTATAAAATCGTCACAGGTGATGAACCTTGGATCTATCTAAACAGCGGTCGACTGTGTGGAAATTTCAGTTAAAATTGTCAGAAACATAAATAGCAAAGGAAATATTAAAAAGAAAAGAATTATATGTTCAAACTGTAATTATATTTTAATATCACAACTATTGTTGATCATGGCATATAGCCGTAAGTAAAAAGTACATTTTTCTGTTTAAAATAAACAAGTTGGTAGCGACTTTCGATTCAACTGGAAGCACAATAATCATGAAAATACTTTCTTTGAATAGAATATAAGATCTTATGGTTACCTTTAAATTTTCAGAAATAGAAACAAGGCAGTACTCTTTATAAGCCTAACAAAGGCCTTCAACGAATCACCTTCTGTATTACATATAATTTACGAAGGTTTAGTTATTATTTTGTATAACTCATAGATAAATAAATTTTCAATGAAATGGCTCCTAACATTATATAATACTAATCCCTTTCCTACTTTTTCCTTAGCTATTTTTGTATAAGTTAAGAGAAAAGTTAAAATTCGCATCGGTTCTTTGCAAAAATACAGAAGACATATAAAACATCCCAATAAATTAAATTATGAGCTAAAAAAGTCAGTATTGTTTACATGAAAAATCGAGCCAAATGTCGAACAATAAAATCGGTGTTTCAAATAATTTATGGCGAAAATACACATCACTCGAGAACAAAGTTTCAACATTTTCGGGCAAACAAATCGATTGTTTGTGTTTTAGTTTTGTTCCCAACGACAATGTCCGGAACTTCTTCTCGTCGTCGACAAAATATACCGGAAGCTCGTGAAAAAACAAACCGGACTTATTGATCTTTCAAATGAAACTGTAGATATTTCTTCGCTTATTTCATCTATACCCCCTGTACATTGTTCATTATTAAGTAATAAATAAATCGCAATAAATAAGCTATGTCGGTTTTATTATTAGGATGTCAAAGAGTTGATACAGATTAAGATATAATGAAAAATATAAATTGCAAACGTCGACTAGTTCGAATATGTCTGTTGTAAGTTTGCAGAAAAGTACGGACAGAAAAAAGAACACAACGGTTTTGGAGCCAATAAATATGTCAGATATATTTATGTTTTATAGACGGTGATATTTTGCGCCGAGAATTCTTTTTTTTTGGCATTTTACGTATATAACAGTTTCAATATATACGAGGGAGCGTTTTTATATTCGCGGAATGAGCGGGTTGTAAAGGGGTGAGTAGGCGCATTGGGGGCGTGGCCTGTGCAGCGACTCATGATTAGTATAAATACGAAGTTTCATTGTTATTAGACAGTTAGTCTTTGAGCTATCGTCAACCAAGTAACATAATCAGGAGTGAAAAGTGAAATATGGAAAAAATCGAATATCGTGCCGTTATAAAGTTCCCTACCAGGCAAGGAAAATCAGTCGCGACCATAATGAATGAGATGTCATTGGTTTACGGCGACTCTTGTCCAGGAAAAACCATGGTGTACAAGTGGCATAGTTTACTTAAACAAGGAAGGGAATCCCTTGAAGACGACCCGAGGCCGGGCAGGAGCATTGAGGTGACCACGCCAGCACTTATCCAAAAAGTTCAACAAATTGTACTCGAAGATGCTCGACCAAAGAAGAAACAACTCGCAGAAATGGTTGGAGTATCCGATACAACAATTTTTAAAATCCTACACGATCATCTCGGCATGTCTAAGGTCAGCGCAAGATGGGTGCCGAGAATACTCACGCCGCCGCAAAAACAACAGCGCGTAGAGTGTTCGCGTGCATTTTTGGACCTCTGTAATGAAGACAAGGATGGTGTATTGAGTGGAATTGTTACTGGAGACGAAACTTAGGTTCATCATTATGAACCTGAGTCCAAACAAGACTCCATGCAGTGGCATAAAAAGGGCACAGCACCTCCCAAGAAATTTAAAGTGTTACAATCAGCTGGGAAACTCATGGCAACGGTATTTTGGGACTCGGAAGGAATATTGTTGATTGATTATAAAGGTAAAGGTGTTTCTATAACCGGAGAATATTACGCTTCAATATTACAGCGACTAGAAGAAGCCATTAAAGAGAAAAGACGGGGAAAATTGACAAAAGGTGTTCTGCTTTTGCACGACAACGCGCCCGTCCACAAGAGCCGCGTTGCGTTAGCTGCAATGCATAAGGTGGGCTTCGAAATTGTGAATCACCCACCCTACAGCCCAGACCTGGCCCCGAGTGATTATTACCTGTTTCCGAAAATGAAAAAAGAGCTGCGGGGTAAAAAATTTACTGCCGATGATGAAGTCAAGGAGGCAGTTTCGGCGTATTTTGCAGATAAAGAGAAATCATTTTTTTATGAGGGTATAAATAAATTAATTGAAAGATGTGAAAAATGTATCCGTCTTGCAGGTGAATATATTGAAAAAGAAAAATAATTTGGTTTTCTTATTTCCACCCCTTGTCCCCCATTCCGCGAATATAAAAACGCTCCCTCGTACCTAGCCCTGCCACAAATACTGATATAAAGGTTTAAGTACAAAAAGAAAACTGCAAGTTGGATTTAAATTATTTTTTGATAGTTTATTTTGGCAATAGTAAGCTACAAAATACAATGCAAATTACTCGAAATGGCCGCCATTTGCCTTAATACAACGCCGAAGTCTGCAGGGCCACTCATCAATCGCTGTACGGACGATATCCATGGGAAAATTGTCGACTGCTTCTGTTAACTCTTGCTTAAATGATTCCCGGTTGCGATGGGGTCTTCTACAGACCATGCCCTGTAATATTGACCACAGCTTGTAGTCGAGCGGATTTAGGTCTGGGCTTGCTAACGGCCAATAGTCAGTACTAATAAACTCAGGTACATGATTTTCAAGCCATTGCTGAGTTGTTTTGGCTTTGTGAGCTGGCGCAGAGTCTTGTTGGAATATCCATGGTTGGTTTTGGAACATGGTGTAGTTCAGGGGATCCCCTACATTGCTTAAAATGTCTCGTTGATAGTTTTTGGCCGCTGTTTTAACACCTTTTTCACAAAAATGCAAGGAAGTGACACCGTCATAGGATACTCCCCACCAAACCATCACTGAAGCATGAAAATGACCTCGCTGAATCCTTGGCACCACTTCACTGGCTTCCTTGGAGGACCATACACCCTATCATTCTGCTTGTTAAAAGTTTCTTCTAAGGTAAAAATTTTTTCATCAGAAAACAGAATTTTTTTGTAACACTCTTTGCCGTACAACGATATCAGGTGTCTTCTTTTCTTCCTATTCTTTTTTAATTCAACGTTAAGGCGCTGTCCTGTTTGTCGTTTGAAAGCTCCAAGTCCTAGGTCTTGTTTAATGATACGGCTCATGGTTCTCGGAGCAATACCCATTTCACGAGCCATGATTTTCTGTTTGCGGACAGGATGTCGATTGATGCGGGACCTCACAGCATTGATGGCCTGTGGTGTACGAACTATGCGAGGCCTGCCAGATCTTTTACGGTCGATTACATTTTCAGTATCAATGATTAACTTAACAGTACGATACACAAACACACGCGTAATATTTAACGGTTTCAATAAATCAAAAATACGGGCTCTTTTTATTCCACACTTATGAAGTGCAATAATCGCAATACGGCTCTTTTTATCCGACCATTCCATAATGACGACTCACGCTATAGTGAAATTGTTCGGCACTTTTGTAAAGCATATATCAAATGTCAGGACTGCCAACATAAAATTTTTGTGCTTTCAAGTTATCATCTGCAAAAAGGTGCGTTTACACTTGTATCAACACTTATGGCAGGACTAGGTATATATATATATATATATATATATATATATATATATATATTCTTTAAATAAGAAGTGAATTGAATAAGTTGAACGTGACAGGATGATTTAAATCAATTCCATAGTCACTAGGAATCAACCTGACACTATATTAAGAGATCGTAGAATTTTTATTTATGTAGACCCTTAATAGATATATAAAAAGTGAATCAATTAGTGTAGATGACTGTAAATGATGAAGAAATAATCAGTTTTAATTTAATAAAAATAAACTTTCACAGCAAAGCAACAGTAATGTGTGGGATGTCTTTTAAGTTTTGCATAGTGGGACGTAGAGGGCGCCACTAATCAAATGTCAGCACTAAAAATTAACATCCATCTTTAGTTAATTTAAATCCAAGTTTTTAGTGCGATACGTGTAGTGTTGTAGCTAAAAAAATTGTCAAAGTTGACAAGTTAGAGAACATTTTCGCGGAATAACTTTTTATAATTTTCAATGGCAATTATCTCAACAAGAATGTCTCGCCAAGTTGGTTTCTGTTTTCGGCAATGAAGTACGATATCAATTAATAATTTCTCGTTGGTAGAAAAATTCAAACGTGGACGTATTAGTCTTAGCGACGATCCAAGAGTAGATTCACCAAAAACGACAGTCGCTCAGGAAAACGTCGATGCTGTGCGCAAGATCATTAACGCAGATCAACATGTGACATATCGCCAGATTGAAACATTATTGAGGATTTCAAAGACCTCAATTCAGAAAATTTTGTATAAAGAATTGTTTGGTAAAAATTAGTTTCTCCTTGGATACCGCATCTGTTTACCAAAGAACATAAAGCAGCTAGGGTGAATTGATATCAAAAAACTCTAGATTGCTTCAACGCCGGAAATTCTAAAAATGTGTACAATATTGTCAGTAGTGATGAATCTTGGATTTCTCATTCGAAACAGAAAATAAACGCCAGTCGTCTGTTTGTGTGTTCCAAGGTGAAAAAAGGCCGACAAAAGTTATCCCTTCTCGAAGTGTCTCCAAAAAGATATCCGCGAAAGCAGGTCATATAGCAACAATTCCTCGATTAGTATACAACCATTTGTTTGCCGCAAGTCATCGCTAAGCTTCGAAAAACCAACGTCGAACGACGAATCATCCTCCACCAAGGCAATTGAATTTTTAACACAATAAAAGATCAAATTGTTGAACCATCCTCCGTGCAGTTCGGACCTAAGCTCCAATGACCCTTCCGAAAACGAAGAGCAGACTGTGTGACTTTACCAACAAACGAGTGGAACACTTGCTTGTAGATCCGGTTCGAGCGCTTTCAAAAGTACATTAATCTTCGTGGAGAATACTTCGAAAAACGATGAAGTCTTTAAAAGCTATCTACTGTTTTATTCCAGTTTTGTATGAAAAACTTAAAAGACAACCTACGTAGAAGATAGTTATCGCTTCTACAGATAAAAGAAGAAGATGGAACATATAGGGAACTTAGAAAGAACATAATTTTAATTTAATATTTTTAGATTTATTTTTAAGTCATTCACGTTTTCAAGTGTTTATAATTTTTTACATCTTTGTTATAAAATTAATAATAATAAATAATTAAACAGTGTCGCACTTGGAAAACTACGGCAAAAATACCCGTACGAAAACAAATTCCGCACACAGTCTGTACCGTTGAAAGCCAAAACGCACACTGCCGTAGTTTTCCACAACTCGCACAGAGACAAAGTCCGTACTAGATGTACACCGTTGAAAAACAGTGCGTGTTTGGCTTTCGAGGCTGTAAATCTAGTACAGACTTTTGTCTCTGTGAGGGTTTTGCCGTGATTCCGGGTGCGACACTTTGACTAATTATCTGCTGATGATGACAACTTAGTTGTCGAAATACGTATACAGAACACGAAAATTAATATGGAAAGGGGTTATATATCAACCTTCAGTGATTTAATTAACAACAGGCTCCATCAAAATTACCTTGCAAATTTTTAAAGAATATTTAATAAAGGGGCCAGTTTAATCTGTCCGTAGCAGTTGTGTAATTAGATGTCGGTAGTAGTTGCGGGTTAAATATCAAACGGAAAAATTCAATTTTTTTTAATACTCTCAGCTTATTTTACATGTTATTATAGAAACAATTACATTTACTATTATACAAACATCATTTGAAACTATTAAATAATATTCAATTTATTACTAAAACTTGTCCCTACTTCTTATGTCGCCCATGCTACAATTCCTCTTTTTTATTTTCAATAATTCTTTCATCTCTTTCATCTATATACAAGAATAATAAACTGGAAAGCAAAGGTACACGTGTTCCTCTACTCATGGCCATTACTATATATACAGATAAATGGATTTTTTCACTACAAAAACACATAATAACAATTTGACGCCCATTTAACAATTTTCTTCACGCGGGTAATAAAAAAGAACCTCAATGTCTGTTGCTAAATAATGTGTTTAGAGAAGTGTGGATATATACTCTTTTCTCCTACACACAAACCCCTCTGTTACAAAGGCAAATTCTCACTGATCCTTAAAAGTCAATCTATCCCTTTACCATTCATTCAAGCAAATACCTTTAAAAGCTACCGTTCTTAGCAGATTTCTCGTTATAAATGTAGACCAAGAAAAAATAAAATGAATAAAATAAAGGCATTGCGAATTGTCAAAAGGAATAAGCGATGATTTAGCACAAGAAACAGAGTGAACAAAGCAAAATAGGTACGTAAGTCTTGTTCGTTTTCAGCCTTTCTTTCCTTCAGAGCGAACGTAAACTTTCCTTTCTACCGCATCGACTCCACCAACCGAAGAAATTTCATAAAATACGTTGCTCGACGTGCCAGACGCGTAATACTACATAATATCATAAGCAGGAGAAATGGGATTATTTGGAGACGTTCTTTTTTTATAGATCCTACAATCGGGCCACAATAAACTTTGTTTTTATCTCGTACAGAAACGCTATACAGTCATTGTCGCCTCGCTTCAGTGGGAAATTCTAAAATTCAATTTCTTTTGCGGCCTAATATGTCTGCAAAAGAGCGTTTGGAGAAGAAAACACGAACAGCGAATGTTAGATATTTAAGGATTTACAGCTTTGAACAAGAAAAGAAAAAAAAACAGTAATACGTCGACAGATATATGTATTTTTGTCGACTGGCTAGAATCGATTGGAGCTGAAAAAAGGCGAAAAGATATTCGGGGAAACGATGGTTCTTATACAAGATGTTCATATTTTTTCTTTTATATAGAGGACTGCAAAAATCTTGTATAAAACCCATTACCTCATTTTTTGTTGGAATTTTGAATTTCGCAAGAGAGAATGTTTTGTTTCTGCACCGGTTTTACGACATATAATGGGTGTCCCAAAATTAACGCAAGATTTGAATTTGTCGCTATTTGTGCAGTAAAGTGTTGGCAACCCTAAAAAAAATAATTTGATTGCTGACAGTTTAGGATTAGTAAAAATGGAACGTTACACGATAGACAATGTGTCTTCATTATTGAACAATATTTCAAAAATAATGAAAGCTTGGCGGCCGCAGTTCGAAAATTTGATACAAAATATGGTCGGAATAGTGTTTTAACTTCGTTAACTGTGAAGAGATTAATTGAAAAATTCAGGGAGACTGGATCCGCTGGAGACGCCAAACACACTGGTCGTCCAAAAACAAACCGTTCAAATGTCAATATCGAAGCAGTGCGTGAGAGAGTCGGTGATAATCCAGGAACCTCAATTCGACGTCGCGGACAAGAATTGTAAATTTCAAAAAACTCTCTACAGTGTATACTCACTAAAGATCTGTGTCTCCACGCTTACAAAATTCAATTAACACAGCAACTGAAAACTGATGACCATGCACAGTGAAGAGAGTTCATTGAATGGATTATTGAACATCAACAAATGGATGCTGATTTTTCGAGCAAAATCATCCTAAGCGATGAAGCACATTTTCACCATGATGGCTTTGTTAATCGCCAAAATTGCCGCTTTTGGGGTTCTGAGAACCCACATGTGATTTTCGAAAAACAAATGCATCCACAACGTGTCATTGTTTGGTGTGGATTTTGGGCTGGAGGCATAATTGGACCATACTTCTTGAAAATGCGGCTGGTCAAGCAGTGACTGTTACTGTTGCTTGATATCGCGACATGATAACACAGTGGTGTCAACAAGACGGTGCCACATGCCATACAGCCCGTGAAACAATTCAATTACTGCATGAGACATTTCCAGGTGGTCTACTCTCTCGTTTCGGTGATCAGGATTGGCCCCCTAGATCGTGTGAACACGATTAGATTTCTTTTTATGGGGTTATTTGAAATCACAGATCTATGTCAGCAAGCCCAAGTGCATTAAAGGAGATTTAACGCTGCATCAAGGAAATTCAGCAACATTTATACATAGTGGTCATGGAAAATTTCGACAAACGAGTGCGTATTTGCATGCAAAGCCGTGGAGGCCATTTGCCCGATGTGTTATTCCCTAAATAACCCTATCCTCTGTACTTTATGATTCCATAAAAAAAAAACAATCAAAAGACTAAAAACTGTGTTTTCTATTTAATTCAAATCTTGCGTTAATTTTGGGACACCTTTAGTTTCAAAAGCATGCTGCTAATTTTTAAAAGGACCACCTGCTTTTTACTAAAGACTAAAAGACCTTTTTGGTGATAAAAAGTAGAAAATCCATAAATAAATCATTAAGAAACGAACATGGTATTTAAAAAGCATGGCTGTATTAATATTACTGTGAAATTTCTAATATCCAAAATACTTTAAGTAAAGTATGTAGTATTTGGAAATGTTAATATAGGTTTAAATTTAAGTAAACAAAGCGCTCATTTGTCTTGATTTGCTACTTTGAAATTTTAGCCTTCGTTGGCTGGGATTCTTCTTTTTCACCCTTTGATTATTCACTCGTACACGGCTTGTATTTTCTTTAAAATTTGAATGCACTTAGCTCATTTGGAATCTAACCCTTTATTTTGGGGGAAAAGAAGAAATCACTTTATGAAGGAGTAGAGAGCGCATAGGAATTCCTTTCGCAGCAAAATGCTCAAGAATAATCAACGCTCAATTCGACAGTATGTTGTTGTGACACAACAATTGTCAACTGTGTTCTTAACGATCATAAGCTTTCCTTGCTTTTAAAAGTATCAATACGTAGAAAAATCTAGACTAAGAACTGGCTTTGCGACCAGCTGGTATAAATTCTCCGATATCCCTTCACGTATTAAAAAAAGTAACGAGCAATGTCTCTTTTTCGCTGGTTGTAGTTTTTCAATTTCTAACAATTGATCGTTCCCTCGTACATGGATTGCATTTTTTTAAGATTTGGATGCACTTCTTGCTTTTGGAGTCTAACACTTCATGTTGGGGAAGGAGGAGGAATTGAAATAGTAGATGGCCTGAATGAAGGGTTGGCAGAGCACAGGAACTTCTTTCATAGCCAAAACTTCAAGAATAATCTACTTTCGATACTGGTGCATGGTTGTGATGCAACAACTGTTCGTTCTCTACCAATTTCGGGGTGACACGCACTTTCCTTGCTTTTAAATACATCAATATTTTGAGGACACAGGACTGACTTTTTAACGGACTGGAATAAATTCCCAATAGATATCATTTCAGGTATCAAAGAATGTAACGAGCATCATCTTGATTTGCTACTTCAACATTCTGGTCTTCGTTGGTTGTGATACTTTTTTCTCCAGTCATTGACTGCTCTCTCGTACATGGCTCGTAGTTTTTTTAAAATCTGAATGCAAGTAGTTCCTTTGGAGTATGAGACTTTATCTTGGCGAAAAAGAAGAAATCGCAGTTAACAGGATGTAAGCAAGGCTGGGAGAGTATAGGAATTCCTTGAGTAGTCAAATCCTCAACAATAGGCAACACTCAATACGATGTTGCATAATTGTAATATAACAACCGTCCGTTCTCGACTAATTCTGGGCGAACATGAGGTTTCTTGCCTTTTAAAGTACCAATACGTTGAGGAATGCAGACGCGAATTGTATTTTCTGATTGACTGGTATAAATTCCCAATAGATATTCCTTCGAGTATCAAAGAAAGTAATGAGTATTGCCCTGATTTGCTACTTTGACATTCTGACTTTCGTTGGTCGTGGTTCTTCTTTCTCTATCCGTTGACTGCTTAGTTGTACATGGCTTTTAATTTTTTAAGGATCTGAATATACTTGCTTTTTCGAAATTTGATATTTCATCTTGGGGAAGAAGGAGAACTAACAATAGTTGGCGGACTATCTAAAGGTTTGGGAGGGCGCAGGAATTCCTTTCATAGCTAAATCTTAAACAATAATCAACCCTCGATTTTGTGGGAAATAGTATCATTTGATAGAGCTATGGACTGCAAATATTTGACAAAATAATCTCCAAATATAGTTTCTACAATCTCAATCACAGTTAGAATTAGTTCTTCACCAATGGCGTGAAGCTTTTTAAACTCGGTTATTTTATATTGAGCTTTATAAGAGGAGAGTAAACCTTTTTTGTTCAGTTTTTTTTTTCAAAAACGAGTTTTGGTTTTCATATGATTTTGACTTCAATTCGAAGCAATTTCTGAGTTTGTTAGCGTAATCATTATGAAGCTTTTCTAAATGTTATTCAAATTTATTGGGTTTTATGCAACCAGCTGCTAAAATTTTTGAGCAAGGTCTGTGTACTTGTTGATATTTTACTGTCGTCTAATTCTCGCTTACATCTACTTAAAAATTTGTTCGTGATTTTGTATAAATCTACTGCCACTCGAATACTGACAATTGCAGTTAATACATAAATTACAACATATGTAATCGATCGACTAGACAGAGACTGGCTGGAGTTGAAGGAGGTGCAGTATATATGCGTATATATATATATATATATATACACTCCGCGCAACATGAATAGGACCACCCGACTTGTTGCAAGCTTTCGGTGGTTTGAAAAACAATTCATTTACTAAAAATACAATGCAAGTTTGTAATGGTATGATATGGCAAATAATACGCATTATTGCGCAATAGTGCCTAACGTTATGCATTGGGTGACGTAAGTACCACATACATATAAAATGCACCGCGCCGGTTGGATACGACCAGTATTTAATAGTAAGCTACCGGATGAGTGTCGAGTTACAACGTGTATCCGGATAAACAAACATCTGTAATTAAGGGTATTGTGCAACGATGGGACGACAGAAGTGCTTAAGTATGGAAGAAATTGGAAAAATTAAAGCGTTCCATCAAGAAGGGTATTCCTCAAGGGCTACTGCAAAGAAAATAAGTCGATCACACCAGGTTGTGAACAATTTTATTAGGGATCCCGAGAATTATGGAAAACGTTTTAAAGGGCGAACAACATCCGTTACAACTAAGAGAGAACGTCTAGCCATATTACGCGAAGCATCGATTTCGGCATTAACGGCAAGACAAATCGCGAATAACGTTGGAACGAATGCATCGGTAAGAACTGTACAGAAGTTACTGAAGACCTGTCCGCATTTAAAACGTTTGAAAATTAAACGACGGCCTCCTTTAAGGGAATTTCAGCGCACTGCACGTCTTCAGTTTGCTCAAGCAAAAATGGGGTGGACAAGAGAATGGCAAACTGTTATTTTCAGTGACGAGAAGAAGTTTAATTTAGATGGCCCGGATGGGTTTTCTTATTATTTCCACGATTTACGTAAAGATGAAGTGATTCAGTCACGAAGGCGAGCCGATGTTGGTTCAGTCATGGTATGGGGAGCTGTTTCCTATAACGGACCTGTTGATTTAGTAATAGTGAAGGGCAGACAGAATTCGGAAAAGTACGTCCAGCTGCTGCAACAGGTGAAAGACAAATTTTCCAACGTTATGGCAGGTGGGCCATTTATTTTCCAACAGGATAATGCCAGTATTCACACCGCGCGCATTGTTCGACGCTGGTTTCAAGAACAAGGCATGGAGGTTCTCGATTGGCCATCGCTCTCCCCCGACCTGAACATCATAGAAAATGTTTGGGGATGGTTGTCGCGTAAATTGTACTCCAATGCTACCCAATTCAGTTGCGCTGACGAACTAGAGCAGGCGCTGAAACGAAGTTGGGCGGAACTTCCCGTTGACTACTTGAGAACCCTGTATAATTCCATTCCATCCCGACTATTTGAGGTTATAAGAAATAATGGCAAAAGTACTCATTATTGAACAATAAAGTATTTTGTTATTGCAAACGAATCTTTTATTTTGTAGATTGGTCGTATTCAAGTGGCGTTTAATTACTCTACTTATTGTCATTAGTAACGTACATTTGCACTGACTTTTACAAAAATTATATTTGGTACCTACATACATCTTTTTATCTACCCTCTTATTTTCGAAAATAACAATTCCAGCGCGCTACCATGTTTATACCAACTACAAATGTCATATATGCAGCTGGTCCTATTCATGTTGCGCGGAGTGTATATATATATATATATATAAATACTGTGCAATAACTATTGGGTTGGCAACTAAGTACTTTCGGTTTTGTAGTATAAAATAAAACACTTTTTTTTTAAACAAAGAATAGTTTTTAATCAATTATATATTTTCCATTTTGCTCAATAACCTTTTGCCATCTTTCTTTCAGCTGCATGATTCCGCGCTCATAAAATTTCTGGTCCTTATCAGCAAGAAACTGAACCAGGTGCGAGTGAAGGTCATCGTCATTTGTGAAAATTTTACCATT